>RJWJ010014611.1:0-37591 GCA_004363605.1 Indri indri | reverse complement strand
AACAACAAAACCCAACACTGGTGGAGAGGTTAGTCTGAATGTAAAAAGGGGCATTTTTTCCTGAGATTAATGGTAAAGGATGGGATAGAAGAGATAGAGATAATTTGTAGGTGTTGGTAAAGCAAGTTGAAGGAATTCATCTGTTTTCTCCATGAAGTAAAGTCATGGTTATCTGCTGAAAGGAGGAGGTGAGACTGTGACATGAGAGTAGTGAAAGTTTAGAACAGCTTCTGAGATCCCCGACAAAGGATACTGAAGAGGGAAAGAACAGGGCGTGTCTAGCTGCACAGAGGGCCTGTCTACCTACCATAGGAAGTCATTGGTGGGTGAGGCCTCAGTTGTGTGATTTTCTCCAGCCATACCCTGGAACTGGTGATAAATGCAGAGAGCATGCGATACTCAGACAAAAGAGCGAGGGAAGATCAGTTGCTGCTTCAAGTAGTCAGCCAAGGGCTTCGGGTTCAGTAGAAAAAAAAAGTGTTAAGAGTGAACCAGTATACTAGGAAAAGGTGGTGGGATCAAGGAATTGGAGCTCTTGAGAAGGTTGAAAGAGCAACATACGAAAAGGTGAAAGATGGAAGAACCAGGAGGTTGTGGCCAAAAAATAGGCTATTAGATGGACTTCAGAAATGCCTCATGTCCAGACATTCTCACTAGAGTCGATTTGTTGAAATTCCTGTATATATGTTTAACAGTGACAATCACGTTTGTAGTTGGAAATAAAAGGACCCTGATGAGACAGATAATTGCTGCAGTAGATGAGGAAAATGGAGAGAGGCTAGTAATCAGCTGGAATTCCTAGGACTTACATCAGAGATCATGATGAAAGGTTGGGTGGAACAGGTTGACTTTAATGTCATGCAAAAGAGTGTAGTAATATCAGGTAGAATGTGTCCAGCTGCAGGTAAGAAAATACTCAACTAAAAGTTTTCTAGATGGTAACATTTATTTTTCTCATATAATATGGATGCAGCTGTAGACCAGTTTTAGGGTTGCCTAATTCCATGGCTCAGTGACATCCTTAAGAACCCAGGTGCTTCCATCTTTCTATTCACATGTCCTCAGCCTGTCAGCAATGTCTCATGGTCACAGAATGGCTACAGCAGTCCTAAGCATTCCTTGTAAACACAGCACATTTCTGTCTATGCTTTTGTCTTTATTAGGAAGCAAGACCTTTCACGGAAGCCTCTCTAGCACACTGTCCTTCAGGGCCAACAGGCTAGGACTGGATCACATGCTCATATCCGCTCTCCAGCCACTGGCAAGGGCATTGAGAATTATTATCATGATTTATCCCTCTGAGGCTGGGGAATGGTCACCTTCCAAGTCAATGGAAGATTAATATCCAAACAAAATTATGGTTTTGAGGGCAAGAAAGAAAGAGGAGGAATGGCTTTTGAATTAGTAACCAGCAGCATCTGCCACCATAACCAGTTTAGCCTCTTCCTACGTTATTTGTTTTGTTTTTTTGAGACAGGGTCTTGCTTTGTTACCTGGGATAGAATGCAGTGGCATCATCATAGCTTACTGCAGCCTCAAACTCCTGGGCTCAAGCGATCCTCCTGCCTTAGCTTCCTGAGTAGCTGGGAGTACAGGCATGTGCTACTACACCGGGCAAATTTTTGTAGTTTTTGTGAAATCATGGTCTCGATATGTTGTTCAGACTGGTCTCAAACCCTTGGCCTCAAGTGCTCCTCCTGCCTCGGCCTCCCAAAGTGCTAGGATTATAGGCGTGAGCCACTGTGCCCAGGCCCCTTCCCATTGAAGGTGAAAACAGTCAAAAATTAGTTGGATGTTAAGGCTGGTAAGCAGGTAAGAAGGGGGTCTATTTGTGGTAATAGCACAATAGAAAGAAACAGGCCTTCTCCCTTGACCATGCTTAGTTAGAGCTCACAATAGGGCATCTTATAATGCCTTGATGGTTATTAGAGAGCTGTTAATAGCTGGAATGAGAGTTTAGGCAAAAAGAGTTAAATTGAGAGCCTTATCAACTCAGTGAGTGTAGACAAGCAGGAAAAAAACTGTGGTTAACCATGAGTTAGGAGGCAGGGATTAAAGAAGACTTAGACTTCACAGTTTGTTAAACTCAGCCAACACTTTTTGAGTACCTGCTGTGTGCCCCACACTGTGGGTAGGCTTAAAGGTTACAAAGATAAGATGTGGTCTCTGGTATAACACACAGATAGGTAGATCGTTTCTTGTAATGTGCTGCATGTGCAAAGGAGGTAGCCAGCTTCTGTGGAGTTCAGAGAAAAAACATTCATCCCAACCTGGTGATCCAGTAGAGCTCAGTATTGAAGGGTGAGTCAGAGTTCAGAACAAGAAAGATGGGCAGAAACTTCAAAGCAAAGGAGAAGCATAAGCAAAATCACAGACTAGAAACATCAGTCTTAGGTTGTAAGGTGGGAGATGAGACTTGATCTTGGAAGGCATTAAATATCACGTGTGTCCATTGGGGTTCTTGGTTGCAGACTGGAGTCTACTTTTTTCCACTCTTTTAAGCAGAAAGGGGTTTATTATAAGATGCTGGGTAGCTTACAAAGCCTGTGGAAGGGGCAGTGAACCAAGCCTAGGTGCTGCTTAGGAGGGAACAGAGTAGCTATAGATGTGTGCAACTACATTATATGACTGTCACAGTGAAACCTGACAGGTGCTACAAAAGAACTGGATACTTCTGTTACCATGCTTGCCCAAAGACTAGGTTTCTAGCACAGTTGCCATCTCACATTGCTCACTTCTACCCCAAGTCTTGTGTGGGAGCATGTGCTAGGAGGAAGCTAGATCTTGTGAAGAACTGAGCTGCAAAGGAGTCTAGGAAATTTGGCTTTCAGTTTCCCAGCCTCTATAGTAAGAAAGTCAAGCTTAGAAGGGGGTAGGAGTGAGTGCTGAGTGAGCCACCTTATAGTGTCTGACAGCTTTCATTTCAGCCAAGGGGTTTTGATTAATTATCTAGGCAATTAATTCTCTAGGGATACCATCAAAAGGTGTTGAAGATGAGGAGTATTGTGGCCACATTTGCATATTGATCACTCAGGTCATCGTGTGCAACATATATTTAGGAGGGCCAATTGGAGGCTATTACAATAGCAGGTCACAGATGATGAAGGCCTGTTGAAGAGTATGCAACAAAGTAAAAACCACTTTGGAGGTAGAATTTAGCAGGAATTCGTGATTGATTGTATGTGCAAGAGAGTATAGGGTGATATCCACATGGTTGTATCCAGCATACAGCTGGTCATGTTGATCTGGAGCTCAGAAGAGATATGCCAAAGCCATGGACTTGGAGTCATTAGAGAAGAGTAGGCCAAGAGCAGGGTCCTGGGCCCCACAGCCACTGCCAGGCACACTGAACAGGAAGTACCCATGGGAGAGACAGAAGGAGACCAAGAGAGGAGAGCATCTGAAAGAGCAGAGAATACAGTGTGGAGGAAGGGTTTGGTGACCAACAGGGGTTAAGTGCATATGGAAGATCCAGTGGGAAGGAGGCGTGCAGGTGTTCTTTGGACCTTGCTTTGTAGGGCAAACAGCATCCTTTGCTGAAGCAAATTCAGAGGCCATTTGTTGAGCCTCTTGCGAACTGCTAGTTACACTTACCCTTTTTTCCCCTAATTTTATTGAGGTATAATTTATATAACATAAAATTCACCCATTTGAAATGTAGGATTCAATGATTTATAGTAAATTTACTGAGTTATGCAGCCATCACCATAATTGTTTTAGGACATTTTCTCAGAGCCTTATTGAGATAAAATTCATACACCATACATTTCACCCAAATTACAATTCAGTGGTTTTTAGTATATTTATAGATATGTGCAACCATCACCAGTCAATTTTAGAACATTGCATCCCCTCAAAAAAGGAACCTTGTACTGTTGAGCTGTTGCTCCTTTAGTTTTAGAACACGTTGCTTACCCCAACAAGAACCTTCATGTCTCTATGCAGTTTCTTCCCATTCCCACCTCTGGCAACCACTTACCAAGCCCTTTTTGTACAGAGAACCGAGATCACACATAGATCTTAAAGTGGTAACAGCCACCATGGAGCAGTGGTGACAGGCAGAGGGAAATGCAGTCTGTAGTTTGAAGAACACGAATGTTAGCTAACCTAATGGTCACAGGAGACGAAACAGAGGCCGTGGCACAGATGGCAGGTGGGCTTCCAGCCTGAAGTCTTAGGTAGAACCACTTTCTTCAACTCATTGTTAGATGTCTAAGAGCTAAGAGCATATAGGGCCTTTGTTTTTTTTTTAAATAGAGACGGGGTCTCTTGGCTCAGGCTGGTCTCGAACTCCTGAGCTCAAGCGATCCTCCCACCTCGGCCTCCCAGAGTGCTAGGATTACAGGTGTGAGTCACCACACCCGGCTTGGGGTTTTTAGAAGTGTTTCTTTTTACTGGTAGGAATGTAGCTACCATCTACAGCCAGCTGGGATTCGGCTTTCGGAATCCAGAGACATCTTAGGAGCCAGGGAACCACATTTCATCTTTCCCTGGAACATAACACAAGGAAGGTCTCTTTACATTGTATTGGTTAAGCAGTGCCACCACATCACTAAATAGGCGTGCTTTCATGAGGGCATATGGCTCACTCCTGGTAAAGATGGAGCAGGAAGCACTTTGGGGCTGGGCCATAGATGAAGCTGCCTCTCATGTTGCCCTTCTCATTGCTGTCTGAGTGGGGCAGAGGGTGATTCACAATCCTTAAATCAAATCATTTTCACTTACCTAGGACTTCTCAAGTGAACATTACATTTAAACAGTGAGGTTGGAAAGACAGATAACTGTAACGGTAAAGACTGAGAAAGAAAGTTACTGCCAGATGTAAGTTTTTCAGAGGCTCCTTATCTGTTGAGTGGCACCCCCAGGCTCCTCTGCTTCTTGTCTCCCACTGCCTCTGGAGAAGCCTCTTGTCAAACACTGGGAGCTGTTCACCATACCCACAGGCTATTCCCAGAAAGTGTTTGTGCCCGGGTAAAGCATCCTCGAGAAAATAACCTTTCATCCTTCCCAGAGAGGGCCCAGCTCCATCCCTGGAATCACCACATATGCCTCTGCCTGGAGGGCTCTTACCTACTGAAATCTACATTGTTAGCTGCTGATACAGCATCAGAAACATGGTCTAGTCTAGGAGTGGTATTTGGATATTCTCATGTCAGTATTTATTAATAATGCACTTTGGGAAGACGACCTAGGCCATTCGAGTTTTGTAGTCTTCAATTCCCAGCTCCAAAGCTAATCCCTTGGGAATTTCTAGACTAGAAATCTTTGTTAAGTGCCTGCACTTTTTCACAAGGGAGGCTTTGTTAACTGGTTGGGAGTCAGACTAGAGAATTTCATTCATATCCATTTTTGATTTTCACTTTCTTTTTTTCCCCCCACCCCAGGGCTACCAAGAAAAGAACAAATTCATTGCTGCACAAGGTAAAGTAATGACAACTTTTTACTTTAGGCTTAACCACGAGCGCATAGTGGGTTTGGGTTTTTTCTTCGAAATGCTAAATGGATTAATCAGAATGCATTAGCTTTTCTGTAATTTTTACCACTTGACAGAAATATAATCCACCTTATAGGTTTATAACTAAGAGCCTTCATCTTAGTGACTTAATGACTTAGAATTTCTTTAAAAGAAATTCTTTGTGTATTAAAAAAGATACACACACACACACACCTGCCACCCCCCCCACACTCCCATCTTATTGGGGCCAGTTAACTTACACGCACATACCACCACCCCACCCCTGTCTCATTGGGGCCAATTAACCTTAGGTGCTAACCAGGCTGCTCAAAGTTTGAGTTTAGAATTAGTCTCCAGAGAAGATTAGCGACCTCACAAGGTCCAGGCTGATTCTTCTCCCCCAACTCCTGGGCTTGAGTGCCACCATTGTTAGTAGGTGGGCCGTGTGAACCTTAGAGTGCGGACAGTGCCATGGTCTTTTACATGCTCTACATACATTTCCATGGCCTGCTGTTCTATCAATAAGTGTATTCACTCTTGGGATCCTTGCAAAAATACCTTGATGTTTGCAGCATTAAAAAGTAATTGATGTTATTGTTGTCCACCAAAGCTGATTTATTCAGTCACTCAGCAAACATTTATTGACCATCTGTTATGCACCAGACACTGGCCTAAGTAATGGGGATATGGAGAGGAATAAAACAAGATATGGCCCCTGCCTTCTTGGAGCCTTTAGTTGGTAGAGGAAAGTTTATAGCAAATAAGTATATTATTTGGTAAGTGACTATGCTGTTCATTACAATAGCCACAGGTAGCTATTTAAAATTTTCTAATTAAAGTTAAATAAAATTTAAATTTCAGTTCCCTGATTATACTAGTCATATTTTAATGCTCAATAGCCACATCTTGCTAGGTGCTACCATATTAGTATAGATACAAAACATTTCCATCATCACAGAAAGTTCTGTTGGAAAGTACTGTGACAGAAAAAATAATGACACAAGCTAAATTAGAGGCAAGTTAAGATGGTTGGGGAAAGCCTCACATCCTTCTTGCCCTTGCAGTCTCTCACCAGGGCCTGGCCATTGCCTAACTAGGCCCTGTCCCTCCCTCTGCAGCCACCTGTCAATTCAGGCCACCTTCCAAGGCCCAGCTCAGATGCTACCTACTCAGTGATGGTTTTGCCATGGTCGACCACATGCAGGACCACATGCAGTTTCTTCCTGTCTTTGTTTGCTATATTGTTGGTGCTAAATATTCATTGAATGAAGGTCACCTGTGACTTCCTGAAGGCCCTTTTCTCTAGCTCCCATCCTCCTGAACCTCTCCTTTATTATTTTACTGACATTGAGTTCTCTTGATTTTTCTCACTTTCTAAATGTTCCTCTTCTGGCTTTTGTTCCTCTTTCTGTCCTTTAAGTATAGTTTAATTTCTCCCCAAATTTGTGGATGACCACTTCCTTGGAACTCTATCTCCATCTTTCATGGCTCCGTTTTGTCTCGGTTCTCCTGCCTCTCCATCTGTCTTCCTTAGTCTCCTTCCCTGGCTTTTTATTTTGTCTGAACTGGAATAATGCTGAGGATCCCCAGCATTCTTTGGCCCCTTTTTCTCCTTCCCCTCTGTATTCTCTTTGCAAGACCACATTTATACCCTCCTCTGTTTGGCTGGCCGCTGCCCCTTGAGCTCCTGAGCCACGTTTTCAGAGGAGTTTTGCACCCCTCCACCTGCACATCCCAAGACTCTTCAGATTCAACATCAGAAACTAAAATATGACTCTTACTCAACTTCAAAATTGCTTTTCCTCCTTTATTCTCTGGCCGTCATGATGACTGGAATGTAATCCACCTAAATCAGCAAGCCAGATTCCGGATTGTCCAGATCTCTTACCTGTCCCCTGCTCTAGATATGACTAGTCCTCTTGTTCTGTCTTCTCTGACATACGGCCTTACCCCATCTTTCCTCCCAGCTCTGTTGCAGTCGCCTGCTAACTGATCCCTCTGCCTTAGCCTGGCCCTTTAGGTTCTGGTATCTCAGCTCTCTTTCCAGCCCCATCTCCTGCTACTCCCTGTACCCTGCACAAAGGCGTCACTGAACTCCTTGTAGTCCAGGGGCTCTGGTGCTCTTTCTAAGCTGCTAGCCCCCTGCCCCTCTGCCTGGAGTGCCCCTTCTCCCTGTGCCCCTTTTCTGAACTCCCAGCAGCCTAATCTACCCTAAGATAGGGTTCAGATGTCACCTCCCCTTGGAGATTGCCCTGACCTTGTGTGGCAGTGAAGCACTTGTCCCTCTGTACATCTCTCTGGCATGTATCCAATTGCTATTGTTGTTTGTTTTTCTTTTTAATATTATTATATTTTTACCGATGGGAATACAAAATTTAAGAAAATCAGAAGGGACTACAAGACTTATACTACAAAGTGCTTCTCCTTTTCCTTTTTACTTTTTTAGACTAATGGCCCTGAGGCAGCCATTTTTATCCATTGACTTCTTGTGGTAGATGACAGCCATCTAATCCCCTTACAAGGCACCTCCCCGCAGTCAGACGGACATGCACACACATGTCCTCTTCCCCATTCTCCCAGTAAAGTCAAATCACAATTTTGTGTTAAGGTAATATTATTTATATTATTGCGAGTATACACATATTATTCACAGCTGAATCACATAGTATTATGCCCTTTTTTGTAGTTTTCCTCCCCCTCTTTTCCAAGAGTTAATGGTTGCCCTTTTTTCCTAATTACTTAGTTTTTTTATATACCTACTACTGATTTTTTCCCCTAAACTCTTTGCTAGAAGTATATATCTTCTCTCAGTACCCTCATATACATGAGGTTTAATTCTTACAAGTTTCATTTTTTATCTTGGGATCTTTCTAGAACCTTCTTTCTTCAGTTCTGTTATGGATTGATAGCCTCTGGCAGAGTTATCATCCTAAGACTTTCCTTCACCAATACCCTGGGAATTCTATTAGTCTGTCTGCTCTTAGATCTCATTTCTTTCCCTGGCTTTGTTTACTTTCTCATTTTTTTTTTTAGAATTTTCAAGTGGTTTTCTGAAAAAGGCTATGTGGGAGATAAATTTTGCCTTCCAGCCTGACAAAGTCATCCAACCTTTTTGGGGCTGATGACAACCCACACAGAGCATGATAGGAAGCAGTAGATACCATATGGAGCACTTAGCTCATTGTCAGGCCCCATATGTAGGTATTCAGTGACCAGTCATGATTTTTATCATCAGCTGTATCCTTGGGAGATGTTGTTCGTGTTCTGTTTATATTTTGGCAACCTTCCCTACCCTCACCCAATCCTGGTGAAGTTCCTAGCAAGTACATGGTGGAAATATGGGAAATACTCAGTTAGGTGGGTGGATGGATGGGTTGGATATTTAGTTCAGGACATATGGGCACAGGCTGCCAAAAGTCAGGAATGAATGTTCCCAATTTCCCAGCATTTTCCTTCCCTTTGGTGTGTAATCTCTTCATCTTTGCTATTGGCTTTTAGGACCAAAAGAAGAAACAGTGAACGATTTCTGGAGGATGATCTGGGAACAAAACACAGCCACCATTGTCATGGTGACCAACCTAAAGGAGAGAAAGGAGGTGAGTGGAGAAATTAGTAGGAGGACCCCTGGTACAGGTGTGACCAGCAAAGGGACTGCTTGGCTGGAGCTCTGAGCTTGAGCCTGGCTATCTACCTTTGGTGACTGCTCTGCCAGTGGTTCATCCAGACAGACAGAGGCTGATTTATCTACCAGACTTCCCTATGGCCTGGAAGCCTCAGATGAACCTAGGGTGTGCCTAGAGCAAGTTCCCTGTTTTTGGTAGTCAAATAACTCACTCTGGTTTCAAAACAACCTGAAAGAAAGACTTATGCCATTAGCTAAAGAAAAGCCACAGAGAAGTTTTTCTCTCCTGGCTTCTCTAGTCTTCATTCCCCTGGTTTCCTGTCCTACCTCCTGAGGCTTGGTGTATCCTAGAGTCAGCAGAGGAAGGTGTATGAACTGAGACCCCTACAGGGGTACAAGGGAATGGGAGGCCTTGGCCTGATCCTGCAGGCAGCCTTCTGGCTGATCCTTTTCCTTTTGAGACTACCAAGTCTGTGCCTGGCCCGGCCAGCCCCATCACTGGGCCACAGCCAGTGCCAATCCTGGGTCCTGGATGTAGTCCCAGAGAGGAATCCCCATTCATGACAGTCTTTCTCAAGGATGGCCCTTGAATCACCTTGATCACCATCCTGGCATATTGGGTGTATTGATCGCAGCTCCACATGCCTAGGAAGGATAATGCTTGGGCTGGGCTTTAGGTTAGTTTCCTCCATCCAGACCTCTGGCTCTTGGAAGCTGTCTAAGGCCCAGACAACAGAGAAGGCCTCAGGCCTCTCATGGCAGGTTTACAGACTGTATCAGTCCACCCTGGTGGTGCCCTCATAGCAGACTGCTGGTTTAAGGGGTTCAGACAGACTTGTCCCTAGAGCATGTCCTCAGCTGTCATGGAAGTGCAGATTTTATAGGTAAAATGGCTTCAGATTCACCCTGAACCAAAGAGGAGCGAGTGGGAATAGGAAAGATCGAGAAGTGTGGAGCTGGGGCCATGTGTAAGTTAGGAGATTGTGCTAAATAGGATGGAAGCTGAGGAACTTGAGAAAAGGACAATTTGAATAAGTAAGTCTACAGCTGACTGAGATGAAAGAAGAGGCCATTTAGTCTGGGGACTTTAGTCTGGGCTTTGTAGTCTCTTCCTTTTAGGCCCTTTGCATCCGCCAGGGGTGGGAGGTCTGAGGTCAGGGAATGCATGTCTGTTTCTTTCCAGTGTAAGTGCGCCCAGTACTGGCCAGACCAAGGCTGCTGGACTTACGGCAATATCCGTGTTTCTGTAGAGGATGTGACTGTCCTGGTGGACTACACAGTACGGAAGTTCTGTATCCAGCAGGTACTGTCTCCTACCTCCTTTACAGTTCTTGTGTAGGATTTGCTGACCACTGAGAGAGAACAGGCTGGGTCATCCCCCCTCTTACGCAGGGTGGTCAGGAATTACTGAGTGTGCAGTATGTTTGGATTCTGAAACCAGAGATCTACGCTCCAGGGAACTTTTCTGTCAACGCTAAGGGAGCAGCATTTTCATGACGAGCAGAAAAAATACCATTTGGGATGGAGTGTGATCATCTTAGATATGACCAAGTGCTATGGAAAGGGAGCATCAGGAGGTGGAATAGTCTCCTAGGTGCTTGACTCACCTACCCTCCTTTTCTACTTCAAAGGCTCCGGGCATCAAGGATGTGGTGAGCCTGCTCCTGGCCCTCCAGAGCAACCCTGGAAGCCTGAGCAAAGGTCACCTTCCGCCGAGGGGCAGCATGGTGCTGTGAAAAGGGACTTACTAAGACTCAGGAGCCCTGCATTTTAGCTGTGACCCTGCCATTTACTAGTTCTGAGACCTTAATGATGTCATTTAAGTTCTCTGAGTTTCACTTTCCACATTTGCAGGCCAAGAATAATAGTAATAGCCCTGCCTAATGCATGGGGTTACTAGGAAGATTGTCTGTCCACGGTTAACACTTCCCCGGGTACACTCTCACTTCCCCATTGTCACTAGCAGCCACATTATCACCTCCCTGCCCTGGTGCTACCTACCCCTGGGTATCAGGGCAACACACAGGATCTCACTCCACAGGTGGGCGACGTGACGAACAGAAAGCCACAGCGCCTCATCACTCAGTTCCACTTTACCAGCTGGCCAGACTTTGGGGTGCCTTTCACCCCCATCGGCATGCTCAAGTTCCTCAAGAAGGTGAAGGCCTGTAACCCTCAGTATGCAGGGGCCATCGTGGTCCACTGCAGGTCAGTGTGGCCTGACCCCTTGGCTCCCCACATTCTGCCCCCATAGCCAGAACAGAGGAACAGTGCAGGGGCCCTGGCTGAGGGGTCTGGCACAGAGCAGATGAGCTGTTGGGGCCCCAGGGCAGCAGTCAGAGAGACTCCTCAGGTTCTAGTGCGAGGTGGAGAATATGACTTGAGGAAAGAGGGAAGGGCAGTCCTCCAAGACTGGGAGAGGAGAGACCCTGCTGTGAAGCCAACAGTCGGGTCAAGTGCTGGCCATGTATACTTGCAGCCTGCAGACCCTTCTGAGTATCCAGATGTTCAGTTCTGATAGCTGGATGTTAGGAGTTCACAGTGAGGTTCTTGGCTCCAGGAGAGCCCCAGCTCCGCCCCATTCAGAATTAGAATTTAGAGCCTGGAGAAAGAGCTCCCGCCTATGCCGCCCCACCCCATCTGCCCCACAAGGCATGCTGGCTGTCCTGGTAACACCCCTGCTCTCTGGCTGCAGTGCGGGTGTAGGACGTACAGGTACCTTTGTCGTCATTGATGCCATGCTGGACATGATGCATATGGAGCGGAAGGTGGACGTATATGGCTTTGTAAGCCGGATCCGGGCACAGCGCTGTCAGATGGTGCAAACAGACGTGAGTGATCTGTGGGTCAGGCGAGGGTGGGGGAATTCCAGGACCAAAACCTCTGTCTACATAGAGGATTCACTCAGTCTTCCAGGTTATTGTAAATGATCATCATGCAGTGTGAAGAAGGGCCCTTATAAATCATATATTTAAAGACACAGCACAGAGGAGGTTGTAGTTTTGTGCCTGGGAGAGTCAGGAAGGCAGAGGACTTCACTGGACTTTAAGGGAACAGGCAACTGAGAGAGCTAGTGCCCACAGAGTCATGACACAGCTCAGCCACGACTGGGAGCAGCAACGAGATGGGCTCTGTAGTGAGGGCACAGCACCAGGAGGGAGGCTGGTACCAGATTATCACAGGTTTTGTGCGTCTCCGGTTTCTGACAGCCCCTTCAGACTGTTGAGTCTGCACTCTGAAAATAAGCAGGAGTTGGGTTTGTCCTTCTCTGCAGGTTTCCAACATCCCCAAGGTAGACTGGAACCCTCCCTCCCAAGCTAAGCACCCCTGGGAGGGACTCGTGCATTTCACTTCCTGCTTCACTGAATTGGGGCAGTAAGAGGGAATCATTTTATCCCAGCTAGGATCAAAGGAGAAGTGGACTGGAGAGAAGTAGGGGTAAAAGGGGGTGACCTGGCACAAGGACCGTGCTGTGTGTGACTGAGAGCTGGGGCTTGTCCGTGTTTCAGATGCAGTATGTGTTCATATACCAAGCCCTTCTGGAGCATTATCTCTATGGGGATACAGAACTGGAAGTGACCTCTCTAGAAACCCACCTGCAGAAAATTTATAATAAAATCCCAGGGACCAGCAACAATGGATTAGAGGAGGAGTTTAAGGTGAGTTGGAGCTGGGCAACCTTCAATTGAAGGATCTGTGTGATACAGGCAATATGGGATGTTGGACTTCTTGTGCATTTACCAGCAGGTGGTAAATTCCCTTTGTGAGGCATGCCTTTGGTTAAGGAGCTGACCCCTCTCCTCATACTCGTCATTCTCAACCTGTCCTGCATGTTAGAATCACTTGAGTTGTGTTTAGGCGGAAAAAAGAAACAGGCAATGATATTTTTTTTAGGTGACCCCCCTTGCCCCTCCAGGTGATTATAATGTACAGCAAGAGCAAAGAGTTTTGTGTAAGGGCCAGATAATAAATATTTTAGGCTTTGCAGGCCATATGGTCTCTGTCCCAACTACTTAATGCTGCCTTTGTAGCACAGAAGCAGACATAGACAAATGAGCATGACTGTTTCAGTAAAACTTTATTTATAGGCAGCAGGCTGGATTTGGCCTGTGGACCTTAGATTGCTGACTGCTGCTATGTGCCATTAGACAATGGCTCTCAACACACCTAAAGCATAAGTCATGCTCTCATCAATAAAAGTGCTACCAGAAGCAAGAAATTCTGGGTTGAGGTGGGGAGGACCACTTTCCTTAGAGCAGTCCTTGTCAAACTGTAGCATGTACACAGATTTCCTTGGGATCCTGTCAAAATGTAGGTTCTGATTGAGCAGGTCTGAGTTAGGGCCTGCATTTCTAACAAGATGAGGCCAGCACTGATGTGTGGGCTACACTTAGAGTAGCACGGATTAAGAAGGAACCTCAGAGTCAGGGGAAGGGAGGATGTACATCTGAGTAAGTTTTTTTGAAGAGTCTAATACTGTCCCTGGGGCTGTCAGACAGCAGTGCAGGCACACTCCCTCCTATGGTACTGGGATCCTTGCCCTAGGATCACAAAATTCCAGGCAAGGGGAATCCCAGAAGGGTCCATAGGAGCCTGGAAGGAAGTATTTCCCAAACACCTCTCTTCTTGGCTTGTTCACTAAGCTTAAAGATAGAAGAAACAATGTTTCAACAAGAACATGTGGAAATGGAAGTCGGAGCCAGAGTGGCCTGAAGGTATAGGCCCAGTGACAGACATAATCTTGTCATGTTCAGTTACTGGGATCAGTGACGTTTCCTCTCCCTTTCCTAATTCAGAAATTAACATCAATCAAAATCCAGAATGACAAGATGCGGACTGGAAACCTTCCAGCCAACATGAAGAAGAACCGGGTTTTACAGATCATTCCATGTAAGAGCCTTCTCCCCACCCCAAAGCCTTATTGCCCCATCCCTCAACTCCCTCCACCCCTTCCACTTCTCAGGTACTAGTTAAGGATTGGCTTGGAGACAAGAATCATGGCATTGGCCTCTTACTGCTCCCAATTCTTTAGTGGCTTCTGAAAATAAAAGACCATAGAAGCCAAAGGATTCCTCCCTCCTGGGTTAGGATCAGGCATGTCCTTGCCCAGCTGGGATTGTATGTGCCCAGGGCCTGGGGCGGGAGCAATGGAAGGAGAGGGAGAGGACAAGTGATGTTGGTGAGCCACAGCCCGCTGTCCTTGCAGATGAATTCAACAGAGTGATCATTCCAGTTAAACGGGGCGAGGAGAACACAGACTATGTGAATGCATCCTTCATTGATGTAAGTGGTGGCTTTGTCCCCTGAGTTCCCAACACCCCACGAAGATTCAGCCTTGGGGCTTTCAGTGCCTCCCTCACATACCTGCTTGAGAGGATCATCTTTGAGACAGTCAACAATTACTGAACTGATATTCACCCACCCACCCTACATACTAGGTCTGTCTAGCCCCAAAGAGCAGAAGATGGGGGGAAACCAAGGGCATGCACCAGTATGATACCTGGAGGAAAAAGTTCCCAGCATAGACCACAGCCAAGAGGCAGAAAAACTGAGTTCTGATCTTTCCCATTCCTGTTCTCTCCATTCTCCTTCCCTAGCCCTGACAGAAATGGACCAGCTTGTTAGGCAGGGGGAGCTCTGCCTGGGATGGGTTCACATCCAAGCAGCTCCCATTCCTTCCTAGTGGCCTGTCTCACTGATTCCCAGGCAGGCCTGTCTTCTCCACTAACCCCTTCCTGATTAAACCGTCTCACCCCTGCAATTGATATGGCTTATATAGGGCTACCGGCAGAAGGACTCCTACATCGCCAGCCAGGGCCCTCTTCTCCACACAATTGAGGACTTCTGGCGAATGATCTGGGAGTGGAAATCCTGCTCTATCGTGATGCTAACAGAACTAGAGGAGAGAGGCCAGGTGAGCTCAAAAAAGTCCTGGGCTGTGGGAGACAGAGACAGAATGAAAAAGGGGTGTGTGTAAGTAGGGAGGTAGGGGAGGCTAGAAGGTATGTTTGGACCTTTTCTTTGACTTACGCTGTTCAAAGAGCCATTTCCAGGCACTATTGCCCAGCCAGTTGGTGTCTGAGCTGTCATTAGCTTCTCCCAGGAATGGAAAAGCAATATGGTCTGAGCCTCCATTTGATTCCCAGACAGTTCACAGCCTTTCCCTTTTCTCCTGAATACAGTCCCCCCAGCCTAGCCTTTGTACATGCCGTCTCCTCTCCATCTCCCCAGGCAGGGCAGTGCTAGCAAGATGAGGGGTGCAGAGCCAGACCAAGGCTCTGAGGTATAGTCCATGTGAGTGTCCCTGAGGAAGGTCGCATCTTTGCTAACTACACAAAAGAAAGCATTAGAATTTAAGAAATGAAAAAAAAAGAAATTTACAATTTAATATTCAGTAACAAGGAAATATTTTAAGAAAAAGGCCCAGAAGTCCAATTAAAAAGATGTGTTATCTGGGAACTCTGATTAAAAGGGACCTTAGAGGCCCCCTAGATCAGCTCCCACCCAGTATAGGAAGCCTCTTAACACTGTTCCTGAATCAGAATCTTGCAGCCTCTACCAAGGACATTCAATCTCAAGGATATCCCCGTCACCCCTCATATTACTGGGTAGCCCAGTCTGTGTTGTGACATTCTGACAGTGCTTATTCTTTTTTTTATTTTATTTTATTTTTTTAGAGACCGGGTCTCACTGTGTCCTCCCCGCCCCCCACCGCCCAGGCTGGAGTGCAGTGGTGCAATCATAGCTCACTGCAACCTCCAACTCCTAGGCTCAAGTGATCTCCTGCCTCAGCCTCTCAAGTAGTTGGCATTACAGGCACACACCACAATGCCTGGCTAATTTTTGTAATTTTTTTGTAGAGACCGGGTCTTGCTGTATTGCCCATGCTAGTCTCGAGCTCCTGGCCTTAAGCAGTCCTCCTGCCTCACAGGCATGAGCCACCACACCCAGCCCAGTGCTTATTCTTTTAAAACTCTGTTGAGGTTGCATATTATAGTAAACAGGTGGTTTGTTGTGCCTGGAGCATTACTTAACAGGGATCAGATAATCAAGAGAATGAGCCAGGAGAATCTAGCAAGGTCTAATGAGAAAGTTCCTTCTAAGCCATAGTGAAGAGTTGTTTTGACTTCATACAGCAGTTAAAAAGCCCTTGACAATATCTGACTTATGTGTTTTTAAAACTCCCTCTGGCAGCAGTGAGGAGGACGTATTAGAAATGAGCAAGCCAGAAGCAGAGAGGAAGGCTATGACAGCAATGCTGGTGGCGAGGAGCTGCCACCAAGAGAGTGAGGGGGGTGTGAATTAAGCATGGCACCTACTCATGACTCACTGAATTTGTAGTTAATTAAAAATTAAAATACAAAATATGTTTTACATTAGTTATCCTAAGCCATTAGTTCTCCATTCTGTACTTATACAGTTTATTTATTTTAACTTTGATACAAGGCTTTACATATACTTGGTCTCCCTGATTTATATTATTGTCAAGACTTTTTCAGTTTCAGTCATTTAACTCATTAGCTATTCTCCAGACTTGTATCTTGTACCTAATTGATAGACATACTTGTAGGTCTTTATCATTAACAACAATACTGATGAGGTAGGAGGTTTGGTTAAGGTCCTCGGCTTTATGCTCAGGGAAGCATACACCCAGTAACAAAGGCCCATTGGGAAATATGCCTCTGTTCTCAGGAGCATGGTGCATGTCTGCTAGGCCTCTCTCACCAGCCACGATGGAACATGCAGATTAGACCAGGGCCCTACATGTGGTCCTTCCCCGCCGACCCCAGTCCGCATCCCCAGATCTGTGATGGGCAGGACTGAAGAGCATTAGAGGAACTGGAACAGCACAAGGATCATCTCTCAGTCCATTGCCCTGTGATAAAACGTGGCCCAGCGAACACCTCTGACTCCATCTAATCAGACTCAGGCTCTTCCATCCTTGAAGAGTAAAGGGCGGGAGGGGCAGGAGCATTGCATATGGGTAGCAGGGGGAGAAGGATCGTGCACACACACATTCCCCTGCCTGTTTGTTGGCCAAGCCTGCCATCAGTTGGGTAAGGCCCATTCCCCTCTACCTACTGCCTTATGCCTCTGTCTTCCCAGGGCCAGTGAAACAGGCAGAAGCTCGTCCTCAGAAGCTTCTGAATGGATCAGAAAAGGATATTAGTGAAATTCTTTTTTTTTTTTTTCTTTTTTTAAGAGATGGAGTGTTATTATATTACCCAGGCTCGAGTATAGTAGCTATTCACAGCTATAATCATAGCTCACTGCAGCCTCAAACTCCTGGGCTCAAGCGATACTTCGGCCTCAGCCTCCTGAGTAGCTGGGACTACAGGCACACACCACCACACCCAGCTTAGTGATATTCTTTATAAGCCCTCACTGGCCCCCAAGACAAAATTTCACTTTCTGCTCCATTTCCCATTCATGTTGTCAAGTGTAGCTCCCGGAAATGGTAACACAGTAAGCCTAAATGATACATTGAAGGGCGTCTACGTTTATACAAAGCAACACTACTCCTCACCTGCAGTATCAAACTCCCAGAGAAAATATCTAATCCCAAAATATAAACTTGGTACCTATGTAAATTAATATCTCAAAGGAATTAAAACTTGAAATTCTCTTCTCCCCATTTTCTCCTTCTGCTCCATCTTAAGCTTGGTAAGGCCTGGGTTTGCTCAACAGCTGTAGCTGTCGGGCAGAGCCATGCCAGCAGCTCCTGTGCTGGGTCAGCCAAACCCAAAGCTGCGTTCTGAGTCTCCAAAGCATCAGTTGAACATGATAGCATCAGTCACTTGCCCACAAAGCTGTGCATCCTCATCACCGTTACCAATGTCAGACCATACAAGAGACTTAGTGCTGTCTGCGGGAAGGAGGGTAAACAAACACAGCAGGAGAAAAATGCAGAAAAGTTTCTCTGTTTCAGCTTCTTTAGGATGCCGTTATCCAGAATTCGTATTCTGAAGGCAAATCTGAGATTAAACCCTAGTTCTTGAGCTTGCTTTTGTTTTTTGTGAGTTTGTTTGTTTTTTTTTTTTGTTTTTTTTTTTGTTTTTGAGATAGTGTCTCACTGTGTCACCCAGGCCGGAGTTCAGTGACAGGCTCATAGCTCACGGCAGCCTTGAACTCCTGGGCTCAAGTGATCCTCTCATCTCAGCCTCCCCAGTAGCTGGGACTACAGGCGCACTCCACCACACCTGGCTAATATTTTAATTTTTTGTAGAGTCGAGGTCTTGCTATGTTGCCCAGCCTGGTCTCAAACTGCTGGCTTCAGTAGATCCTCCCGTCTCAGCCTCCCAAGGTGCTGAGATTACAGGCGTGAGCCACCATGCCTGGCCTACAATAGACTTTCAGTAGTGATTTTATTTGGAGTATGAGACTATTAGCAATTTTTTTTCTGCTTTTCTTAATTTTTTCCAAATCTCTTATAATGAACATATAGTACATGTATGGTTGAGAACTTACAAATTTCGAAAAGCAAAGAATCTCAGATCTTACCCCAAAATGTTCTAAAGAAATGGACAGTATAACAGTTTTATTTACGTATTTATGCCTTGGCTTGTTCTGCAGACATTGAACAAATTCTTTTACCAGATGCTTACGGAGAGCCTGCTGTATGCCAGGCATTGTGCAAGGTGCTGGGAATACAAAGATGAAAAGGGATACACCCCTTCCCCACAGGAGCTATAGAGGGAGTTGGGCCAGGTGCGAGCAAAGACAGACAGTAAACTATCTCCTGCTCACTAGCAAGGACAGAAAGGCGAGTGCTAGCAACTCTAAGGTACCATTGCAGATTAAAGAGATGAAGGGAAAGGGACCAAAGGGTACTGTGGGCCGGGCTGTGGTGAAGCACAGTGGCTGGCTGGGAACATGAGTGGGTTTGGTTTTTCTGGATCAGCAGTCTGACAGATGGAAGCAGCTGTAAAATGTGGAAACACCCCAAGGTGGGGGAGGGGGGTGGGGGGCATGAATTGGAACAGAGACTTTCCCTCCTCCTCCTCCTCTTTCTCCCCCTCCTCTCCTTCCTCCAGCCACTGAGTGTTGGATACCTTGTGAGCCATAGTCAGAGTTCTTTACAGACCCTGTCAGTGTTGCAGATGTTCTCTGGTAAGGATCGGAAGTTAATCGGAATGTGAAGGAATGTAACAATCCTTGAAGTTTTCAATACCTTGGGGATGGAGTACCTCAGAGTAAGAGTGGCCGTACTGAGAGTGGGGCCAGGCTGCTCCTGCGGCAGTGCTGCCTCTGCCACACATGGTATCTGAGCCCCTCACCTCTCCCATTTGTCCTCCAGGAGAAGTGCGCCCAGTACTGGCCATCTGATGGACTGGTGTCCTATGGAGACATCACCGTGGAGCTGAAGAAGGAGGAGGAATGTGAGAGTTACACCGTCCGAGACCTCCTGGTCACCAACACCAGGGTAAGGTGGGTGGTGGGTAGACCTCTCCCACAGGGAGAGCGGGGCTGCCCCTGCCTTCCTGATCCCCCTTCCTCCAAAGGAGAACAAGAGCCGACAGATCCGGCAGTTCCACTTCCATGGCTGGCCTGAAGTGGGCATCCCCAGCGATGGCAAGGGCATGATCAGCATCATCGCGGCCGTGCAGAAGCAGCAGCAGCAGTCAGGGAACCACCCCATCACCGTGCACTGCAGGTACAGCTCGCCCCAGCCTGGCAGGGGGCAGGGAAGCAAGGACAGGCAGACGGGGGCAGCAGTGAGTATGTGTTAGACCACGGGGAAAGCCAGACAAGAGCAGGATGCTGGTGAGCACATGGCAGTCAAGCTTGATCAAGGCAGGGCCAGATGATAGGAGAGGACCTTGGAGTTTGAACTTCGTACAGGAAGTGCTGGGGACTAATAATGTCAGATACTGGGCAGGGGAGTATTGGGGTGGACGTGGGGTGCGGGAAAGCAGCAGGTGAGACAACAGTGGAGCCACCAGATGGGCTGTGTGGGGTGAGGGCCCAGCCTCCTTAAGGAGCAGGAAAAGAGAAAAGGGCAATTATTTTAAAAACAGTTTGAGGAAAAATGAACAAGACTAAGAACATAGGATGAAAGAGGAGAAGAGTCAGGAGGCTTCCCAGGTTTGAGCCTTGGTTGCTGATAATGGTTGGTGTGACCAACAGAAGAAAGATGGTAAGGAGACTTGTTTGGGGGGAAAGGTAAATTTTGTTTAGGGCATGTCGTTTGAGATCGCATATTAGAAAGAA
Organism: Indri indri; assembly: GCA_004363605.1. Lineage (NCBI taxonomy): Eukaryota > Metazoa > Chordata > Mammalia > Primates > Indriidae > Indri > Indri indri. The sequence continues at coordinate 17,303 of RJWJ010014611.1, read as the reverse complement.
TGCACTTCTTTACTTAGAACCCTAACAATGGCTAATAAGGCCCAATATGATGTGAGGGCTCCCTGCCCAGTGCAGGCAGGGGGCACAGCAGGGGCTGACTTCCCGAGGGCTCCGACCTCGCCCCCACCACTCTCCTTCCTTCCATCATCAGATCTAGCTGTGTGCCCTTCAGCCCCCCAGGCATAGTCCTGTGTGGGCCTGAGATGCTGCTTTCCCAGACAGCCTAGGGCTTTCCCTGAGCACCCTGCCTAGAACCCCATAGTCCCTGCCTCAGAGCAGGCACCCAGTAAGTGTCTAGTGAGTGAATCAACTGATGATGTTGAACAGGAGGATAGCATCTGGATTCCTTGGATTTAGGAAGAAAATGAGAGGCATGGCAGAGAATCAGCAGACAAACCAATGCAGAGGGGCAGGCAGGGTTTGTCAAAGGAAGGAAAAGACAGTATTAGAACCAGTTCCAACCTCACCAAGCAGAGGTCAGGGCAACCCAGGCACATCTGTAGGCAGACAGCAAAGGCTCAGTGCTGGTGGGGTGTGGGGGAGGGTCATCCCTGTGGTCCCATGGACGAGTCCCTCCACAGGCGCATGGGGCTGTGCAGGAAGGGCACAGGGTGCACGCCTCCCCAGAGCTGTGCTCTCACAGGGCTCCTCCAGGCTGGGTGGGTCCACAGGGCAGAGGTGAGCATGGGCCTCCTGCCCCATCCCACCCCAAGAGTCCCTTTGGATTACAGACCCTTCCTAGAGCACCAACCTGAGCCTCTGTCTGCTCTTGGCCACTGTCACTCACCCCCTCGGCACAGAAGGCCATCACAGGTGTGGTAAGCATATCTGCTCTGTTGCAGCGCTGGGGCAGGAAGGACAGGGACCTTCTGTGCCCTGAGCACCGTCCTGGAGCGTGTGAAAGCAGAGGGGATTTTGGATGTCTTCCAGACCGTTAAGAGCCTGAGGCTGCAGAGGCCACACATGGTCCAGACACTGGTATGCTGTCCATGTCCCCACACCATCTTCAGCCCTTCTCTGTCAGGGCCAGCCCAGGGAGGAGGCTCTTCAGAGGGGCCCCCCCAGTAGTCAAAAGACCGCCTAGCCACAGACCCACCCTTCCCCAAGGTGCCCCAGACAGGAAGCACCTTGGGAGGAAGGATGGCAGCAGAAATGCAGCCCCTGTCCCCAGAGGATGTGACAGGTTGGAAAGGGAGTGGCTGGGTACCCCACAGGGCTTGTCTGCCCTTCTCTGTGGGTCCTGGGTGGGGATGACCCAGGGGTACCTGCCTTTGTTACGCTTGTGCTTCCTGTTAAGAGACTCTTAAGCTGAACATCCACAGAGGTTTTCCTGAATCCCATGGTGCTAGAAAAGTTTGAGAGGGAAGGAAAAGTGGATGTTAGGAGGTTTGGGAGAATATGAGACTTTGAGAGCCAGGCACATCCTAGCCTGGCAGCCATGGTGAGTGTGGGCCGCACTGTCTCCCAGCCCAGCAAACTGACGTCTCACCTCTGCAAGGCCTAGGATGCCCCTCGTCAGCTCTGCTTGTGGAAGGCCCTCTGCACTCAGCACAGAAGGGGAATGCTGTCAGAACTCTGGCAGACAGATCAGGGCTCAGGTGGAAGTCCAGAAACATTGCCTCTCAGTTTTCCATTTTCAAAAAGCATGGGTCTATTAGGAACTACAGGTACAGCATTCTTTTCAGTAACCCTGGCTTTTCCCCCTCCTTTTGCTCTCCAGGAACAGTATGAGTTCTGCTATAAGGTGGTGCAGGAATATATTGACGCGTTCTCAGATTATGCCAACTTCAAGTAAGAGGCGATGAGGGCCTGCGGACCAGGAGGATTGCCTTTAATATTTTGTAATATTCTGTTTTGTTAATATACCCCAAATTGTGTATATATCTTATAACTGTTTTAGAAATTGGTACATAGGCTTCTATTACCTATTAGGTGGAGATTTTATATGTAAATGTGTTAGCACTGATAGTCCTTTTTCCAATGTTTTATTGGGGAATTAAATAGTGTGATGTTTGGATCGATATCGTGAAATCATCAGCCTGGAAATTGGGCTAGATTGTTCTTTGCTTAATACATCTTTTCCTTAAAAAGATACACAAAAAATCCATTCCAGGTAGCTCAGTACCAACTAAGAAAAAAAAGCACAAAGTTCTCAGAGCTCTTGAGGAACGTGGTTGTCCCTGTACCACCATGCACTGTAAATATCCCTCCCTCCAACCCACCCCTGCCCCCACCACCACCATCGTGGGGAGTGACGGGACCAGAGCGATATCTCTGGCACCACACTAGGGACTATCAGGTAATAAAAGCTTTGACTCCCTGAGGAAATGTCTCTCCCTTTGTCTGGGCTGGGGCAGCCATGCAGGGCTGGGACTCCTGAGCTACTTGTGGCCCTGCTGTTGCTGTTCACTCAGCTGGCCTCGAGAGGCCACAGCGCCCAGGCTCCTCCTGTCTACCAGCTCTTAGGTCATAACCGAGACCTTCCTTTCATTCCCAGCACATCTTTGGTGGAGTGGTCCCAGCCAGCCTTACTCTTGTGTCCTCACTGAGTTTCCCTGAGTGCAGGGGCACAGTGAGGAGAGGAGCTGGCTCAGCCTTGGGGCCGAGGCCAGTCTGACCTCTCCAGTCCCTGTTGCTTTGCTACAGAGCTGTCTGGGTTGTGTCACTCTGTCCGGGATAATTCTTTGTGTCCACATGTGTTGTGTGAAATTGCTTCCATTTTCTTTCTTATGTGTCCTCATTTCCAGGACTTTTATGTGGAAGTGTTTCAGATCCAGAAACCAGCATGGTGGGAGTCTTAGATCCCAACTTGATTTTGAGCCTAACACGTTAGACAAAAGTGTCAAAACTTTTCTGTTTTAAAGAAGATGGATGTTCATTTATTTCTCATGTAACAGTCTGCCCTGCCCAGACACCCAGGATCCTCCCATCTGCTGGCCCCAGTATCCTCAGGGTATTACTCATCCTCACGGTTGAAGCTGGGTCAGTGCCATGTCCATGTTCCAAACTGGAATGGGGAAAGAGCACAAGGTACAGGTAACTTCTTTTTTAAGGACATAAAGCTAAATCTGCCATTCTAATTTGTACTCGTACCGCACTGACCCCATGACTAGGTTTTATCCTATCCTTAGCTACACCTAACTACAGGGGGTGCTGGGAAACGTGGTCTTTAGTTGGGAGTACAGCTAGGAGGGTGTGTCCGTCCACTGTCTCCCAGCCTCAGGAGCAGCTCATCACGGGACAGGAGAGGAACTGGTTGCCATGGCCGTCAGGCAGAGCTGCAGGAGCCTGTGGCCCCTGGCCTTTCTTAAAGAGCCAGCATGGGCCCCAGACTCCAGAGGCTTCAGGAGTGAGAGGTGGCACCCAGCCTGCCATGGAGGCACAGTCAGAGGTCAGTGCTACTGTGCTGCTTGGAAGGGGTGAGACTTGAACTGGACCCACAGGCTGCTGGAAATGTAGATGAGTAAAAAGGAGAAAAGGTCAAGCGGAGCCATAACACAGAGGGTTTCAGGGTCCAGACAAAGCAGTTGACATGTGGTAGCTCCAAGAGGGGATCCCAGTCTTGCACCACATATCCCAACGTTTGCGTGAAGGAAGATGTGCAGAAGAGACCCAGGAGGCCTGTGGGAGGCAGGGCGCTACAACACACCACCTGTGGAAGCTTGCAAGAGATGAGCATAAGTTGTTAGAGGCATTCGGTCCTTCTCTGGGAACTAAGGAACTCCAAGAGGCAGGAACTCAAAACTCAGTAGTTTCAGAAGAAGCAAGGATAAATTCAGCAAAGATAGAACCTGACAAATTTCTGGTAAAGGGTGCCAACTTTGGGGAAGAGACTCTGACTCCTCAAAAGCTGCCCTGCAGTACCTCTGTGTGACCAGGTCCAGGCAGATGGCTGGCAGGCAGACAGGCACGGGGTCAGCAAACCGTTAGTGAACTTGCAGGTGGGGCCTCCCACAGGCCCCTGTGCTGCCTGCCCCACCTCCCAGCAGGCTGCCTCGCCTCCTTTTGCCAGGGCTGGCCTTGAGCAGGTGCACCAGTGTGGCCTGGCCGGTTTTCTGCTGGAGTCCATGCTGATTTGGTCAGCGGCTGGGCCAATATTTTAAATACCACTTGGTTGCTAAGCCAATGTCTTCAAGCAGGAATTACCTCAGCTCTTTGCTCCCCTTGTCTCCTCAGCTTACAGGTGTATCCTTCATCCCCTCATCCCTCCACCCCTCCTTATTCACTCCTTTCTTACTTGCTACTCAGGGTTTGCTTGGTCACAAGAGACATAAACCCGACAGGAGCTAGCGTAGGCCAGAAGGAAAGCGTACTGGGGCACACAGCACAATGGTGTGGGAAGGGCAGGGCTGTTGCTCATCCAGTGCCCCCCTGCAGCCGACCAGCTGCAGCCTGGGGGGGTTGGAGTAGGGACGAGTGTTTCTCCCAAGGGGAAGAGGGACAGCCGTGCCCACCACTCCCAAAGCTCTGGGTCCTGCTACACTTGGGACCTCACTTCATCCAGTCGGCTCCTTCCTGGGTTTCAGTTTCCTTCATCACCCTCCTTCCCAAATACTCAAGTCTCTTTCATTAAATAAAATAAAGAGCATTTTCCTCCCTGGCCCAAGTTCTTCCCCCTTTATGACAGACTTGAAAAAGTCTCTCACTTTTCCCTCCTCCTCACTTCATTCCCACATGGTCCTTTTTTTCACTTCTGCTGGCCAAGGTGGCCTAGAGCTAGCCCCAGGGATCTACCGTCTCCTGTCTGTGGTTTTAGGGACTCTGTGCTGACCCTCATTCTGCTCCTCCACTATCTCCTTCCTCAAAGGGTGGGACTCTGGCCCTGTCTGTGGACCCTTAGTTCTCCAGCCCTCAGCCCCCAGTCCTGGGTCATGTATTGTGTTTCCTGCAGAGTGACCCCATGGGTGGCCCAGAGGCACCTGTCTCCCACGCCCCGGGGCCCACCATCCTTTCCTCCAGCAGCTCCTGTTGGCCCTTCTTCGTTTTGTTCCTTACTGGGGCACCCCACTGCTACCATCCCTGCTTCCACAACTCTGGCTATTCCTTATCCTTCACCCTGGGCCACCTGCTCAGGGCTTGTGCCCCTTGGTGCTCCTGCAGCACTCAAGTGTCCCTTCAGCTCTAACCCTCTGCTTTCCCAACAAACTCCAAGCAACTCCCAGCTGGAACGACTCCATATCCTCAGGACCCAGCATTGGGTGGAGCTCAGTGGTGAACAAAGGCTTTCTGTGTTCTAAGGACAGGGATATGGGGATGAATTCCAGAGTAGTCTGGAAAGGACATGTAACATTTCTGAAAAGGCAAGTGTGTTGCCAGAAGAGGACCAGAGTTTTTCCTGGGAAGCTTAGTTCTGGTTTGGATTTTTCAGGAAAAGCCATAATCAAAATGCATAAAAAAACCCCACCTCATTCCTGTCTTAAAGTAAACACCAAGGACTTTGAATAAAACATTCTGTAAACCTAGTTTATTGAACTAAGCGTCATCTTCACTAAACCATGAAGGTAATGTTTTCCTAAAAATCATCCAGTTAACGAAGTGTGTATGTTTCCCAAAACAATGTAAGTGAACATAAATTCACACATTTCTGGTTCCTGCTAATAATAATAATTTCCAATGATAAATGTGTAAGCTGATAGTGCGCCCATTCCGCCTTGGCAGCTGAACCTTGGTGCCCGGGCCTGACTGGTGCCCATTATGCCTCCCCCACCACCATCTTCAACACAGGATTTGGTGCACCTGCTTTCCTAATGACTCTGGTCACCACGATGCCAAGCCTGACCCTGGCCCTCATTTGCTGTTCAGCTCAAATGTAGAAAGTGGCTATTAACCCTCTGCTCAGGCCTCCAATCCCTGGAGTCTGGTGGCTGGTGGTGAAAGCTGAGCTGCTGATGTAGACCAGGACACGAGCACATTTCAAGCCACCCAGGCTAGCTATCCAAATCCATGAATGGTCCTGGGCTCAGCACAGGATGGGGAAAAAATTACCCCGTGGTGATAGCCCTAGAGTGGCTACACTGCCCCCTCAGCGTGGGGTCTGCTGCTTGGAGAGGAGAGACCACTCCTGGGTAGGTACTGCCCCACCCAAACCCACTTCCATTGGACTGACCCAGCCCTGGTGCCCGGGGTGTGGATGTGAATTGTTCCTCCCAACCCATTTTACAGGTGAGCAATTGGAAGCCCTTGGGGAAGGTGGTGAAGTGTCCCCCACACCTCTGACCAGCTGCTGGGCTCCCCACTCTTAGGCCCCCACTTTTCCCATGAGGAAAGCCCTGAGCTGTGTGGAAGTCGGAATCCTCAGGCCTTGCCTCTCTCCAGGCCACGGTTTCCTTTCTGGGTCAGGGAGGCCTCTGAGGGCTTGGGCTTCAACAGTGGGAGCTGAGCGCAGCCTGGGAAGTGGGAAGATGAGGCCAGGACCTGGGTGAACCTGGAGCAGGAATGCTGTGGCTGGAGGCCCTTGGGAAGACTGGCGGGATGGACAACTGGTGACCTAGGGGCCAGCAGCTGCCTGGTGTACATTCATCGAGTGGATGCTGTGGGAAGGGGTTGGGTAGCAAGCTACTCTGCCTCCCCTCTCTCCAGACATTCCTGGAGTCTGGTGGGCCAGGAGTCGGGGGGTGGGGGTGGAGCTGTCCAGCTGGGGTCCTACAGCTGCCTGAAGAAGCCACTTCCTCCACAGTTCTCCCTCGGTGAGTAGGGAGGCTGCCCTCCCTAAGGGCCAGGGCTTGGGATCGAGCTCCATCCTGGGTGCATGCTACACTGCTCCTCCTCCCCTGAACCAAGCGCTGCCATGGCCAGCTCCAGGCTAGGCCTGGTGCTGCTACTGCTGCCCACCCTGAACCCTCAAAGGCTCAGCACTGGTCCCATGGCTGGTACCCTGGAAGAAAGCAAGCCTCCAGCTCACCCCTTAGGCCCCCAGGGGGGTGATGGGTCTCCCCGGCCTGAGTAGGAGGAAGAAGGTGCTGGCTGGGTTCTTCCACTTACCCTGAGCCTGAAGTGGGGGCAGGGAGGGCAGTCTACAGCCTTGGTTCCCTTCTGAAGACGGGTTCCGGAGACTGCAGCAGGCAGCCCAGCCCAGACTGCCTGTAGCTTCCCAATAGATGCCCTGTCTTCCCCCGAGGACAGAGTGCCCCGGGAGAGCAGGACCATGGCCCAGTGGTTCCCACCACAGGAAGCAGCACCTGGTACAGATACTACTGGTAAGTGGGGTGAGAGGTCCCCACCATTCAAGACCAGCCACTGGTCACCAGTCGCCAAGCTGGCTAAGGGCTGGGGGCTGTGACAGGGAGAATGAGACACCGCTGGGATGCCCTCTACCACAGCTGTCTCTGCCCCTACACACACAGCAGGGTGCCATCTGCTAGCCTTCTATTTCCCAGAAGTTTAGACAATTTATAAAATACTTAGGTTAAAGTAAAAGATTGAAGTCACTAGTGGGGTAGAAGGAGATAATTGTACTAGAAAGCTCCATTAAAAAGACAGTGGTAGCCATCGGGTCCCACAGGCATCTTGACAGCCAATGTGTCTCAAACTGGGCCAGCCCCTGGCCAGCGGAAAAACATGAGGGGCGCAACCTCACAAATAGGCAGCAGGCCCCAGAGGACCAGGTGGTTACTGATGTGCACTAGGAAGGACTCAGTGACTGCAGGGTTCCCCCAAGACCACAGCAAAAGACAGGTGTGGGGAAATGGTTTGTTACTATTTTGCAAATGGAACATTTAAAGTGCATCTGGGAAGCACTATATATAACTAGAGGAGAAAAGGTAAGTTCCTTTGAGGTAAAGCCTTACTGCCTGATTTAAGTGGGCGTTAGCTCAGGTCTTTATGGATCAGGCTGGTTTAGGGTGGACAAGGCCGCATGCCCAGGGCGCTGGAGACCCCCCCACGCTGTGTCCTCAGGCTTTAGGGGCAGGGAGCGCCTGCTCCAGGGGGCCGGGTGGGGACTGGAGGGAAGGTAGTGGCTCAGCGGTCATGTGATCAGAATGTCGCGAGGCAAAACTGCCTTCCTCTGCAGACTCCGCGCCCCGCGGCCCTCCAATAAAAGTGTAAGGTCCCCGAAGGTGTTGCCTCGAGTTCTCGCCTTCGTCTCTGCATCGATCACCAACGCTAAGACCCTTCCCCGCGTGGGGGTTGGAGGGACGCGAGAGGGCCCAGGGCCCTGCGGGGAGCGTCCAGCCAGAAGCCGGGGGGCGGGGGCCACGCAGTCCGCTTCTCCAGAGGCCACACCGCGGGATGGGGACTGGGGGCCGTCCGAGGACCACAAGTCCCATGGTGCCTAGCGGCCACTTCCGGAGCACAGAGGTGTCCTGGCGGCGCGGGCAGCAAGCGAACTCGACCATGCTGCGAGCGCTGAGCGGCCTGGGTGCGCGGCCCCCGTGCCGGCCCTCGGCCCTGCTGCTGCTGCCCGCGCGCGGCCGCAAGACCCGCCACGACCCTCCGGCCAAGTCTAAGGTCGGGCGCGTGAAGACGCCGCCCTCGGTGGACCCTGCGGAGTTCTTCGTGGTGACGCAGCGTTACCAGCAGTACCGCCAAACCGTGCGCGCCCTCAGGTGTGTGGCGGAGCGGGAGGTGGCCGTCCGCGCCGGCAGGGGAGTGCGGGGACGGGCGGAGAGGGTGCCGACTAGAAGCGCTCTCCGCCCAGGTTGGAGTTCGTGTCCGAGGTACGGAAGAAGGTGCACGAGGCCCGAGCCGGGGTCCTGGCGGAGCGCAAGGCCCTGGAGGACGCCGCCGAGCACCGGGAGCTGATGGCCTGGAACCAGGCGGAGAACCGGCGGCTGCACGAGCTGCGGTGCGTGGGGCGGGAGGTGGGACGGCGCTGCCTGGCCTGCCTGGGAGGGGCCCGGGCCCCGCTCAGCCTCGGCCTCTTGCCCCTCGCAGGATAGAGAGGCTGCGGCGGGAGGCGCGAGAGCAGGAGCAGCAGCAGGCCGAGGAGCAGGCCCGCAAGACCCGAGAGGCGCAGGCCTGGGTGGAGCTCAAGGAACAAGAAGTGCTGCAGCTGCAGGTGGGCAGTGTCCCCGGGGGCTGGGGCTTGGGCCGGAGCTCGGCCTGTGCGGCTGTGGGGATTCTGGGCACAGCAAAGTGGGGCGCTGGCCAAGTACAGACGCTTGGAGTTAGCAGGTGAGAATTTGGGAGACAAGGAGAGTGCCTGTCGGGGGAGAGACCCGGAGGTGAGCATAGAAATTGGGAAGTGTTCCAGCGCCTAGCAGGTGGAAGCCATGTCTGTGGGAGGGACCCCTCTGCCCATAAAGCAGTTGTATTCTGCCTTACAGGTGATAAAGTCATTGAAGGGGTAAATATTCTAGGCTAGGATTGGCAGGTGTAAGACGTAATGCAGGGAGACCTGTTAGGAGTAATCCAGGAGAATGGATGAAGCTGGAATTAAAGTATCAATAATAGAGGAGGAGGAATGAGTTTGAGAAAGATTCAAAGGGGACCAGGTAACATCGAGGGACTGATTCCACCTAGCAGGACATGAGATTGTCACAGCTGGTGCTCGAGGTTCTGGCTGAGGTGTCCGATGGGTGATTGTCTAAGAAGGAGGAATATACCAAGGCTGCCAGATGTTATTCCACTGGACGGTTGGTGAAGCACTGAGAGGACCTAGGCTGTATGGGCCAGCTGGCAGGTCCTGCAGGCCCCCCACTCAGCTGGCCTTTTCTCTCCCAATAGGAGGAGGCGAAAAACTTCATCACCCGAGAGAACCTGGAGGCGCGGGTGGAAGAAGCACTGGACTCCCCAAAGAGCTACAACTGGGCCATCACCAGAGAGGGGCTGGTGGTCAGGCCGCAGCAGAAGGGCTCCTAGGGGCCCAGTAAGGACAATGCCCATCCAGGGACCGTGTGTGTATGGGGAGTAGGAGGGTCGGGCCTGATCTGGAATAAAGCAGTTGGCTTAGCCATTTCCAGCATGGCCCTCACATTCTGGCCCCTGCACTCACCACTTGGTCAGAAACTCCAGAACACAGTGCCCTGTTCTATCCACCATGTACAGCCTCACCATAGCACGAGGCCCTAAAGTGGCTTCCACCTCACAGATCAGACTGGCCCACAGTCCCAGTGGGGCAGCCAGGTCGTCTCCTAAGTATCATCACCGGCAATAAGTGGCAGATTACAGTCCATGGGCCAGATGTGTCCTGCTGCCTGTTTTGTAAATAAAGTTTGTCAGAACACAGTGACATCCATTCAATGACTGCTTTTGCACTCCAGTGGCAAAGATGAGTAGTTGCAGTAGAGATCATATGACTTCCAAAGAAAAGGTTTGCCCATCCATGATCTGGGGCTTTAGGGATCTGACTTGGAGCAGGTATCACCCAGTCAATACCTGAGCCGCAGACTAACCACTGGCCAGGGTCTGGTGTATGCAAGACCCAGAAGACAAAGAGGAGAGCCCATTTATTCTGGTGGCTCTCTCCACCCATGGCCTTAGTGACCCACATCTGCCCTGACACTGCCAGCGTTCTTGGACCACCCTCCAGATTGCTACTGGCAGAGGAGGCCTGGCTGACCAAGGCTTTATGAAGTCAATGCGGCTTGGCAGGCACTTGGACCAAGCCCTGTGGGTATTGGGAATACTTGTGATTGACGTTCACAGGGTTGAGTAAGTGATCGTGTAGATCCACAGCCCCAGTTCAGATGCAGATGCGTGAGCAGCACGTGAGATGAGGTTGAAGACATCTTCACTGAGCCAGAGCTGCTCTCCCTTTGCTGCCATTCATATGGACTCCAGCTACCACCAGAGGAAAATGAACAGGATCCAGCTTTCCATGACTCCTGCCTTGTAGGAAGGGCCTGGGGAACCCCTAAGAATTGAGAACATTTTAGGGAATATGGGCAACACATGCTCCAGTGAGAAAGAAGGTGTCGAGGTGCCTTGTGCCTTGCACCCAGCACTCCTGCGGGCGGTGGCTGACTCAGGCTGGTAGTGTGGCTCTTCCCTTCCCTGCCACTGATTCTGGCCAGAGCACAGTGCAGTCCCTGCTTTCAGATGCTCACCGTGGCATCTGGAATGAGAGCTCAGGGGCACACATTGTGGGCCATGGTTTGGCAATGTCTTCCACAGCCTCAGGTGTCATCGTGGTGAAGAGTGGGGCCATCTGGTCCCCTGCAGTGGAAGCATTTGGTGAGCTTTCGTGTGGGACACTGTGTTAGAAGTCCAGCTTTGTGTAACTTACTCCTTCCCGAACTTCTTTGTCTCCAGCTTCCAGTTTTGTTCTTTCCAAGTCCTCTGCACCAGGATCCATCAAAACAAGCCATCTATCTGTTCGGATGGAGGACACAATGTGACACCTCCCTGAAACTCTTGTCTTCGGGCTGAATTCCCTTCACTGCTGTCCTCAAGTGTCCCACATGGGGCTGTAACTGAGCACTCACTGCTCATGCCAGTATGTCACCCAAAGCCACCAGTAAGCCAGGTTTCAGCATTTTTATTCTCTGCCCACAACCATCTTGTGGATGTAGGCATGAACAGGCAGCTTACAGGCACCTTCAGGGTTAGCTCAAGCCCAGTGCCATCTGTACCTGCTGTTGGATCGAAGAGTGCTGCTAGGGACACAGATAGGCTATCAGATTCCACCAGTCCAGGTGGCAGTCATGTGAGATCCCACAGTAGAATGCCGCATCTCTGCAGAAGCCTGGTTAATTAACCTAATAGGCATGGCCTTGCTCAAGAAAACCAGGGTCTCTTTCAGATCCTTGCCTCAAGTTCCAAACAGGGTTTGGATCTGCCACAGACAATGTGAGCTCTGCAGGGTTGGAAGGGCCAGCCAGACTTGCCAGAACCATGCTGCAGCCTGGACTACCCAGAGAATCTTCTCTTGCTCAAGGCCCTGCTTGTGGGTGGTGGATTTGGGGGCTACCCACTAAATGCATTTGGAGCAGAACACCCAAATGTAAATGCTTTCACCAAGATTTGAGGAGGCTCTCCATGCTTTGCGCACAGTGGGGTAGACGGGGTGGAGCGGGGGAGACCAAGGCACAAGAACAATTTGTTTCACTCGAGGGAACTTTGCTGAGTGGGCAATTTTTCTCCGAGGATAATTCCCCCAATCAGGCTTAGATGTTTTACCAAGACACTTGGGATTCTTGCCCCTTGCAGTTCTCCAAGATAAGCAGCATGGCTGTTCAAGTTCTTAAGAATTAGGTTGTGCAAAACTACACAGTTGCTCGTCTCTTGGGCTAGGTGATGAAGGTAAACTGCCTGTCCAAGTGGGTAGGAAAAGAGAAGAACATGCCAGATTAATGGGTGCCGAGTGCCTCATTGATCTGTTCAGCCAAGGAGACCACCCTAGACCTGATTAAGCCTAAAGTCATTCCCCATATTTTTCTAGTACACTCCACATTTTCCGCATGGAACTCAGTGGTATCCAATAATCCCTGAAATTTTGTTCCCTCCTGAATTTACCCTTTTGTTATATCCCCAACTGTTACACGTACAGAGTTAAAACGGACACCTAGGAAATAAGCCCAGCTGACTGCTGAAGTAAGGACAATTCTAGCAGGAAGAGTCAAGCTTGAAACTCTTTTTTTCCTTCCCAAATAGGAAGTCAAAAGCAATATCGCAGCAGGGGCAGTGATTCATGCCTGTAATCCCAACATTTTGTGAGGCCAAGGCGGGGAATCACTTGAGCCCGGAGTTCAAGGCTGCAGTGAGCTATGATGATGCCACTGCACTCCAGCCTGGGTGACAGTGAGACCCTGTCTCAAAAAAATAAATAAATAAAATAAGACCTTGTACGGAAATCTCCGATAGATGGGAGCATGTTTGCTTCACTCGCTGCTTCTATCCAGAAATTCATATAAACAAATCGAAAAATAGAGAGCTCTGTGAGAGGCCACATAGCTTTGTATCAATAGTTACAAGCCTGGTGCAGTCTGCTCATATTTGAATCCCAGCCTCTCCTCTTACTATCTGAATGTCTTTGGGAGGATTTTTTAGTCCCTCTGTGCCTCAATTTTCTCAAAAGTAAAATAGGGATAAATAATACTGGTATCTACCTAAAAGATTATCGTGGCAATCCAATGAGAAATGCATGTAAAGTTAAACTCAATGCCCGGAACACAGTAAGTGCTCAATACCTGTTAGATGCTATTATTATAACATTATTATTGTTTTCAATGAAACTAGAGAATGGCCTCAGATCGGTGCCATGGACTGAGAAGGATTACCTGCCAAACACCACAGCGCAGTTGGCAATGAATTGCTGGAGGCCAAGATCTGCCCTGCACCTCCCCTTGTCTCCAGCAGGGGGCAGCCTCATCAAGATAGTGACAGGGCCCTCAAAAATGTAAAAGATAAGATTAGTAAATTTAGCTACATTATTTAAAAAATAAACAAAACAAGGAACGAAGGGCATTGGGGACCTAGTTAGTTGTTATTCTCTCAGTCTGTGTTCTCTGAAACCACACTGTCTCTTAAATCTGTTGCTCTCTGCATCCGCAATCTCTCTCACTCTCAATTGAAAATAAGTTGCAGACATGATATTTCATCTCTAAAATTTTTTTTTTTGAGACAGGGTCTCAAGCTCCTGGGCTCAAGTGATCCTCCTTCCTCAGCCTCCTGAGTAGCTGGGACTACAGTTGTGTGCCACCGCAACCCATTCATCTCTAAATACTAAAGCATTACCTTTTCCAAACAAGATCATTTTCCAACCTAACCATAATGCTACCGTCTGCCCAAGAAATCAAACAACTCCCCATTTCCCCCTCCCCCGACCCTTGGCAACCACTATTCTACTGACAACCCAAAGTAAGTGACTGAGGCAAAGATCTCAATCGATGGAGGTTTATCAAGCTAAAGTTTGAGGGCATGCTGGGGAAATGTCCCCAGAGGCATCTGTGACCTGTGCTCCCAAAGAGGGATTTGGGAACTCAGTATTTAAGGGCAAAGGCCATACAGAAAGAAAAAGGAGGAGGGGGATGGGCAGTGAGGCAAATGGTTACATCCTTGTGAGGATCTAATTAAATCTAACCTAAGGTGACTGAAGAGGAAAAAAGGGAGGTAAAGGAAGAATCAATTAGGCAGGTGTCTCTGGGTGGGTGGAGGAACGACTGATCCCATTTTGTCTCTGTTGTGCACCTGGGAAGATAAACTTGTAATCAACATTATTGGTGTGGTGTTGAACCGACTTTAGTTTTAGGCACTAGACCTAGCCTATAAGTCCCAGCTACTTGGGAGGCTGAGGCAGGAGGATCGCTTGAGCCCAGGAGTCTGAGGCTGCAGTGAGCTACGATAATGCCACAACACTCCAACCTGGGCAACAGAGCAAGACCCTGTCTCAAAAAAAAAAAAAGACCAACGAAACTATAGTCACAAAAACAGCATAGTAGTGGTAGAAAAACAGAACCATAGGCCAATGGAACAGAATAGAGAATCCAGAAATAAATCCCTTATTTACAGCCAACTTGATATGGGCGCAGACCACCACCCACAACAGTGGAGTGGGTTCTTGACCTCCCTGCAAGAAGGAATTCAAGGCAGGGTCGTAAGTGAACGAACGGACACAATGTGTAGGCAGAAGTAGAAAGGTTTCTTGAAGGCAGAGTACGCTCTTCACAAAAGGCAAAAGGGCAGACTGATCCAAGGAGGAACAGTGTTACCCCAGGGTTAGGGTCTGTTCTTTTATATTAAATCTTAATGCTATGCTAAACTGGGGGTGGAATATTAATGGGTGTTCTGGGAAAGGGGTGGAGATTTCCTAGGACTGGGAACCCTCCCTTTCTTGACCTTACAGGGTAACTTCCGGGAGATGCCAAGCCATTTGTCAACTGTCAATGGCACTGGTGGGTGTAATTTTTACTATGTTAATAAGGGTAGTTCATTTAGGGAAACTGTCACCTCAACTGTGCCCATGCCCCAATTAAAGGAATTCCCTCTTTTACCTGAGATAAAGATGTTATGGCTACAGTAAAGTAACTAAAGGGTCCCTATTAGTCACATTTATACTAGCTAAGCGTACTCACATTCTTGTGACTCTCTTATCCTGTTGGCCTTCTCCTTCTGACCCCTGCCCTAACTGCCTGCAGGGTATCTGACTCCTGTCTCAAACTGATTTTTGACAAAGGCACCAAGAACAAACATTGGGGAAAGGATACCCTCTTTAATAAATACTGCTGGGGAAACTGGGTAACTATATGCAGAAGAATGAAACTAGACCCCTTTCTCTCTCAAATACAAAAATCGAATCAAAATGGATTGACTGTTTAAATGTAAGACCCAAAACTGTAAAACTACTAGAAGAAAATACAGGGGAAACACTTCAGGACACTGGTCTAGGCAAAGGTTTTGTGGCTAAGACTTCAAAAGCACAGGCAACAAAAACAAAAATAGACAAATGGGAATTTATTAAACTGAAAAGCTTCTGCACAGCAAAGGAAACAACCAACAGAGTGAAGAGACCACCTGTAGAATGAGAGAAAATATTTGCAAACTATTCATCTGACAAGAGACTAAATCTAAAATATACAAGGAACCCAAAACACTCAGCAGCAAAAAAACCCAAATAATCCCATTAAAAAGTAGGCAAAGGATCTAAATAGATATGTTTCAAAAGTAGACATACGCATGGCCAACAGGTATATGAAAATGTGCTCACCATCACTAATCATCAGGGAAATGCAACCTGAAATGACAATCAGCTATCAGCTCACCCCAATTAGAATGACTATCATCAAAAATACAAAAAATAGGGCTGGGCGCGGTGGCTCACGCCTGTAATCCTAGCACTCTGGGAGGCCGAGGCGGGCGGATCGTTTGAGCTCAGGAGTTCGAGACCAGCCTGAGCAAGAGCGAGACCCCGTCTCTACTAAAAATAGAAAGAAATTAGCTGGACAACTAAAAATATATACATAAAAAAAATTCGCCGGGCATGGTGGCACATGCCTGTGGTCCCAGCTACTCGGGAGGCTGAGACAGTAGGATTGCTTGAGCCCAGGAGTTTGAGGTTGCTGTGAGCTAGGCTGATGCCACGGCACTTGCCCCAGGCAAGAGAGTGAGACTCTGTCTCAAAAAAAAAAAAAATACAAAAAATGCAGGTAAGAATGTGGAAAAAAAGGAACTCTTATACATTGTTGGTGGGAATGTAAATTAGCACAGCCATATGGATAACAGTATGGAGTTTTCTCAAAAAACTAAAAATAGAACTCCTGTATGATCCAGCAATCCCACGACTAGGTATTTATCCAAAGGAAAGGAAATAAATACATCAAAGGGATATCTGCACCCCCGTGTCTACTGTAGCATTATTCACAATAGCCAGAATATGTAATTAACCTAAGTGTCCATCAACGAATGAATGGGTAAAGAAAATGTGGTATACATACACAATGAAATACTATTTAGCCACAAATATGAATGAAATCCTGTCATCTGCAGCAACCTGGATGGATTGGGAGGTCATGTTAACAGAAATAAGCCAGGCACAGAAAGATAACTATCACATGTTCTCACTCCTATGTGGGAGCTTAAAAAGTTGATCTCATGGTGGTAGGGAGTGGAATGGTGGTTACTAGAGGCTGGGAAGAAGGAAGGGGTGAGGAGAGATTGGTTAGTGAGTATAAATGTACAATTAGACGAAGTAACTTCTGGTGTGTGAGAGCACAGTAGAGTGACTACAGTTAATAATATTTGGGGCTGGGCGTGGTGGCTCACGCCTATAATCCTAGCACTCTGGGAGGCTGAGGCGGGTGGATCGCTCAAGGTCAGGAGTTCGAGACCAACCTGAGCAAGAGCGAGACCCTGTCTCTACTAAAACTAGAAAGAAATTATC
The DNA here is from genome assembly GCA_004363605.1 of Indri indri. Taxonomy (NCBI): domain Eukaryota; kingdom Metazoa; phylum Chordata; class Mammalia; order Primates; family Indriidae; genus Indri; species Indri indri. Next base: position 544 of record RJWJ010014611.1, on the reverse strand, counting down.
TGGACAACTAAAAATACATGGAGAAAAAAATTAGCCGGGCATGGTGGCTCATGCCTGTAGTCCCAGCTACTCGGGAAGCTGAGGCAGGAGGATCACTTAAGCCCAGGAGTTTGAGGTTGCTGTGAGCTAGGCTGATGCCACGGCACTCTAGCCTGGGCAGAGTGAGACTCTGTCTCAAAAAAAATAATAATAATATTTTGTAGCATATTTCAAAATAGCTAGAAGACTTCAAATGTTCCCAACGCAAAGAAATGATAAACGTGTGAGGTGCTGAATGTCCTAAATACCATGATTTGGTCATTACACATTGTATACGTGTGTCCAAACATCACATGCCCCCATAAGTATGTACAGGTATTATGTATCAATTTAAAAAGTTATCAGTGTGGGGAATACAAATATTCGCATAGTACCAATGTATCTCTCCAAGGATGATTTAGTAATTGCAAGGGAAACATGCGCCTGCAAGATGGGGAGGTGAGACAGCCCCGAGCTGAGCAATCAGACCTGGCATCACTTACAGTGGGGCTGCCTGGCATCGTAC
>RJWJ010014610.1:0-37586 GCA_004363605.1 Indri indri | reverse complement strand
TGTGTGTGTGACTCTGCTATCAACTACTTGGTTGAGGTGGAAGGCGCTGGGCCTAGCTATGAGGTTGACCTCTCCTTTGTTGCTTGAATTTTGCGTGTAGGAGTCAGGTGTCAAGGTATTCCAGCACCTTTGAATTGGGCTCTAAAATCCCAAATGGGACCTACAAAAGCCTGAGTCTTTGGGAGATGTTTTGCCACTCCCAAGGGCTACTTGAGCCTTGTTACCTCTTAAGATGTGGTGAGAAGAGCGGTAGGAATCAGTGTGCCTGAGGCTGTATACTTCAGTAATTGCTTGATCTGTAGCTAGGAGAGAACTTCAGAGGCGAGCTCTATCCTGGAGGGCTGTAGGAGGGATGTTGTCTGAGACTGTCGTAAGGCCCGGCCAGAAAAAACGTCTTCTCTTGTTTCTTTCCTCCACGGAGGGTGGGTTTTCACCTGCCAGTGGGGGAGATAACCCCCCAAGCTGGGGGAAGGTCACTTCCTGGGGCTACCTGGCATCTCAGCTCAGGAAGTGGGGACCCTTATTATTCCACCCCTTCAAGGGCAGGGATGTCTGGCTGGTAAGAGGTACACACTTCAGGGCTGGTAGAGAAGCCCTGCCTAAGGCTCCTGAGGGACCCAGACCAGAAAGCTGCCTGTCCTATTCCTCCCCAGCAAATGTGGGGTTGGGCCCCTTGGTATGCAATATCAGTGGTCAGATCGTAGTCAAGGCTCATCCACCACCCCTACAGGGTCACAGTCCAGAGAACAGCTTCCCTTGTTCCTCCACACTACCAAGGGTGGGGAACTAATTCTTTGGGAGGAGGCGTGATTACCAAGTCACAGCGAAAATGAGGCTACTGGACCTTGCTGGAAAAACAGCCTACTTCACTCTCTACTCGGCCCTTCCCGTTGTGGAGACTGTCAAATTGGCCAGCAGCTCCGGCTACCAAGTCGCAGCAGAGAGGTGATCTTGTGTCTCAGCTTGAAGAGCAGCCTCCTTGGTCACTAGACACTCTTAATGGAGGGTGCTGTGTCTTTGGAGCAAAGTAGTCCCGCTGTGAGATTCAACAATCGGGCTGCTGCAGTCATGGGTTTCAGATATACACCCACACACTTACCCACTCGTGGAAAGAGAGTAAAAAGGAAGAAGAAAGAGAAGGAAAGAAAAAAAATGTATGTATGTACAAAAAAAATTAAAAGTAAGAATTGAGAGAAATATGTATATAGAAAAAGAGAAAAAACAAAAAAACCCACCACCACAACAAAAAAACCCAACCCCTTAATTTGGATGGGGTGGTTATGACGTCTGGGATCACAGCTCTACGAAAAAGAAGGAAAAAAAAAAAAAAAAAACAAGACCCCTTTACTCCGCCTAGTGGCAGAGGCAAGCCCTTTGGCGTGTTGCGTGTGGAGGGGTGGAGTGGTCTGGCGGAGGGGGTGGTTACGGTGTCTCGGATCACAGCTCTACAAAAAAGGAAAAAAAAAAAACATGACCCCTTTACTCCGCCTAGTGGCGGGGGCAGGCCCTTTAGTGCGGTGCGGGGGGTGGGGGGGGTCCAGTTGCCTGGCAGAGGCGGTGGTTATGTGTCCCGGGTCACAGTTCTACAGGTGGTCTCCCTCAGGTCACCCTCAGTTCCCCGTCACCTTGGCGGGCCGCGCAGCGACTGAATGGAACAGGGCCGCCGGAGACCGCCTGGAAACTCTGCAGAAGTATCGATCTTTCCCCCTTTTCAATCCGGTCCGTGGCCTGTTAGGAACCGGGCTGCACAGCAGGAGGTGAGTGGTAGGTGAGCGAGTGAAGCTTCATCTGTGTTTACAGCCACTCCCCATTGCTCGCATCTCCGCATAAGCTCCGCCTCCTGTCAGATCAGTGGGGGCATTAGATTCTCATAGGAGCACGGACCCTACTGTAAACTGCATGTGAGAGGGATCTAGGTCGTGCGCTGCTCATGAGAATCTAATGCCTGATGGTCTGAGGTGTAGCCGAGGCAGCGATGCTAGCGCTGGGGAGCAGCTGCAAATACAGATTATCAGTAGCAGAGAGGTTTGACTGCACAATAAATGTAATGCGCTTGAATCATCCTGAAACCATTCCTCCCTCCCCCAGTTCAAGGACAAATTGTCTCCCATAAAACCAGTCCCTGGTGCAAAAAAGGTTGAGGACCACTGCTCTACATGACATAGCACACTAGAGGAAAAGTCTGACAATGGAATGGCATACTATGTAGAGTGGGGAATGAGGACATAATGCCAATTTTCATGACAACCAAGTCTTCTGAGCATAACTTTAGGTGGCGTAAGACCAATGACTCTTTCCTCTGATTAGTTTATGGTTGACTATCAACATAGTTTTTATTTTATTTTACATGGGAAAAAGTACAGTGATGTGTCTTCAGAAGCCTTTTCTTCCCTTTCTTTCTTGCCACTTACACTTGATCCTTATATGTTAAGAATTTTGGATCGGATATCAAGAAGTTTTACTTTTACAACCACAAATTCATATAACCAAGAAGAATCAAATGAAGGTAATGAAGTAGTAGAATGACTATTTGAAAGCAAAAATGTTTCCAGGTAGTTCCACTAGATGGTAGCAAATGATTACATTTTAGACCTCTACGGTTATTTATAAGATGCTTACTCTCCAAAATTAGAAAAACAATCCTGCAAAAGTGAAAATTATATCTGAAACACTGCTTCTGTTGGAGAGGGTAGAACACAGTTTAGCTTAAATCTGTTAAATAAAGTGCCAATAAAGAAAGCTTTCTTTTTCCTTAATAAAGTAGTCTCTGTTGAAATAGCAAGAAAATGCCAATCCTAGGACTGGTTCCTTGTGACTTTTCACTTGTATTTGATAACATTTTGCAGAAAACATGGGACCATGAAGTTGTTTGTTTTGAAATAAAACTTGAAATTACAGACTGGGTACAGTTGGCCTATGCTTGTAATCTCAGCACTTTGGAAGGACAGGGCAGGAGGATCACTTGAGCCCAGGAATTCGAGACCAGCCTGGGCAGCATAGGAAGACCCCATCTCTACAAAAAGTAATAAGAAAAATTAGCCTGGTGTGGTGGCATGCACTCCCAGCTACTTAGGAGGCTGAGGCAGGAGGATTGCTTGAGCCCAGGAGTTCAAGGTGCAGTGAGCTATGATAGCACCACTGCACTCCTGCCTGGTGCTAAAAAAAAACCTTGAAATCACAAAGAACATTTAGAGGAGATAAATTTGACAATGGAAAAAATGGCATAAATACACATTTTTTTTTTTTGAGACAGAGTCTCACTCTGTTGACCAGGCTAGAGTGCCGTGGCATCAGCCTAGCTCACAGCAACCTCAAACTCCTGGGCTCAAGCGATCCTCCTGACTCAGCCTCCCAAGTAGCTGGGACTACAGGCATGTGCCACCATGCCCAGCTAATTTTTTCCATTTTTAGTTGTTTGGCTAATTTCTTTCTATTTATAGTAGAGACGGGGTCTCGCTCTTGCTCAGGCTGGTCTCGAATTCCTGAGCTCAAGCAATTCTCCCGCCTCGGCCTCCCAGAGTGGTAGGATTACTGGCGTGAGCCACTGCACCAGGCCATAAATAGACATTTTTAAGCAAGATTTTTATCTGCTTTTGACTTATTCCCTACAAACTCTTTGTACAAAGTTACAGTTAGGAGGAATAAGTTCTGGTGTTCTATTACAGAGTAGGGTGACTGTAGTTAATAACAATGTATTGTACATTTTAAGGTAGCTAGAAAAAAAGATCTTGAAAGTTATCACCACAAAGAAATGGTAAAGGTTTGAAGTGAAGGATATGCTAACTACCCTCATTTGATCATTGTGTTAGTCTGTTTTGCATTGCTATAAAGGAAATACCTGAGACTGGGTAATTTATAAAGAAAAGAGGTTTATTTGGGTCATGGTTCTGCAGGCTGTACAAGAAACATTGTGCCAGCATTCGCTCCTGGTGGGGGATTCAGGGGACTTCTAATCAAGGTGGAAGGTGAGAGGGGACCAGGCAGTTCACGTGACTAGGGAGGGAGCAAGAGAGAGAGGAGGGAGTGCCAGACTCTTAAAACAACCAGCTCCTGTGTGAATGACATTCTTGAGGGATCTTCCCCCCCCCACCCAAACACCTCCCACCAGGCCCCACCTCCAGCACCGGGGATCAAATTTCAACATGAGATTTAGAGGGGCCAAATATCCAAACCATATCATTATACAATGTCATTATACAATGTATATGTGTATTGGAACACTGTACCCCATAAACATATATAATTATTGTTTGAATTATAAACAAACTTTTTAAAAAAGGCATTTCAAAAGAGGGATAGGATTGAAAGAAGTCAATGAGTAGAGAGCTGTTTTCCAGAGGAGCCCCACACTGATAAAAGACTACTAGCTATCTATTTATGTATGTTTATATAAATACTTGCAGAGGTTCTTCAATGAGATACTTTATTAGAATAACACATAAATTACTTGATAATGACTAATTTCATACATTAAAAAAATTTCTGTTTGCTCCATCAAGACTTACTAGATAGGTGTTGGGAATTGAGACATGGAAATTAGCCACAAGGGTTTCCTCAAAATTTCTGCAGCCACTTTGTTAGTGTCATGCCCACAGCTCTCAGGCTTCATCACTTCATTGTGCTCAGGGGCCCTTCAATTCTCAGTATATGCATCTCTGGCCTGATGGCATTCCACAAACTCTCAGAAGCCTGCTCTGTCCCTGCCGCCACTCTGGGAGCAGCCCTTAGCCAGTGACTCTCTTTCCCCTTTGGTGGAATAACTCTGGGGCATGTGTTTATTAACACAGTGTGCCAGATTTCCCCCAGCAAGATGATGATTCAGTAATTCACCATGGTACCCCACGGTGGTAGTAAGTTTAATAATTTCCCTACTTCCCCACTCACCTCCCATTGCTCTTTGGGATCACATCCAGAATAAGCTCTTTTTAAATAAATTTCTATTAAGATGAATTACAAATTAATGTACAGTTGTAAGGAATAATACAAAGAAGTCCCATGTATCCTTTATCCTGTTTTCCCCAATGGTATCATCTTGCAAAACTATAGTATTATATCACAGCCAGGATATTGATATTGATAAAATCTACCCACCTTATTCAGATTTCCCCAGTTTTACTTGTAGTCATGTGTGTGTGTAGCTTTGTACAATTTTTGTGAAATATTATTGATTTAATGAAGATTCATAAATACATGTTTTTTCATTTTAATTGAAGTAAATTCATATAACATAAAATTAATCATTAGCCATTTTAAAGCATACAATTTAGTGGCATTAAGTAGATCCACAATCTTGTGCAGTCACCACAACCATCAACTCTTGCCAGTTCTAAGACATTCTTATTAACCTAAAAGGAAACTCCATACCCATTAAGCAGTCGCTCCCCATTCCTCCTCCCCCCAACTTCTAGCAGTCAGTAGTCTGTTTTCTATCTCTGTGCGTTTACCTATTCTGGGTGTTTCATATAAATAGAATTATATAATATGTGACCTTTTATGCTGGCTTCCTTCAGATAGCATAATATTTCCGAGGTTCATCCACATTGTACATGCATCTGCATTGTACTTCATTTCTTTTTGTGGCTGAATAATATTCTATTGTATGGATATATCAGATTTTGTTTATTCATTTATCAGTTTATAGACCTCTGGGTCGTTTCCACTTTTTGCCTATTGTGAATAATGCTGCTATGAATATCTGTATATAATTTCTGTAGTTGTTTGAATACCTGCTTTCAATTCTTTTGGGTGTACCTAGGAGTGGAATCGAACTGCCAGACTGTTATTCACAGTGGCTGTATCATTTTACATTCCTACCAGCACTGTGTGAGGGCTTCAGTTTCTCTACATCCTCACTAACACCTATTATAGCCATCCTGGTGGGTATGAAGTACTATCTCATTGTGGCTTTGATTTGCATTTCTCTAATGACTAATGATGTTGAGCATCTTTCAGCTCCATAAATTCCTGCGCAGGGATTATAAGAACACAGAGTACAGGGGTTGAGTCTATGAATATATACCAGGTGATGTGAACTAAAATGTAAGAAAAGTTCTGGTTATTTTAGAGCATATATCCAAAAGGACAGCCATAATTTTATTGATGCACACACTCATTCAGTACAAAATTCTTTAGTGTGGTGATTATACAAACGCCACTTAAAATATAGTTTATATAGTTAATGGGTGTTACAAGTTGAGAAATTTTTGAACCTGAGCAAGATAACAAATACTTATATTAATGCATAGAGGAAAAAACCTCAAGTAATTAAAATTCATTCTAAAATATTTTATTGCATGTTATATATCTGCACAAGCATAATGTAATATAGGAGCTGGATTAAATGTCTTTGCTTAAATATAAGGTAAATTTAATCAATTATTGAATATCAAATTAACATAGAAAATTACAGAGCAAAACACAAATATTTTAAGTTAAAGACTTAGCATTAGCTAAAAGAGATTTTATTTTACCTGTGTTTCAATTAATAATATAACTACATTTGCAGTTCAGAAATTGCTTCTCTTACGTTGTTAGAGTTAGTGGTTTGTACCAACACAATTTTCAGTTTTATATTCTTGTAATCATTTTAACTTTCAAGGGTGTCAGAATTTGACTTCATTGGTCTTTAGCAAAAACTTCTTGAATTTTATGATTAAATAAGTGTAATCAATTTCATCAATTGGATATTGAATATATTAAGAGTATAGCTATTAATGGGTATATGTTTATAAAACTTATATTTCATTGGTTTTGAGAAACCCTGTGGAGAAAAATTCTATTCAATGTAACTGTTCTAAATTTTATGAACTTGACCTTGTAAAAGATAACAGGAATTAAAAGCCTGAGGCAGATTTGTGAAGAATTCTGTAAAAAGAGATGAATTTTATGTATAACTTGATTATTTTTCTTCTGTAAGGCACTCAGAACATTGACTAGAATTTTTTCAGAGCCAGGCCAGAGGCGTGTGCCTGTAGTCCCAGCTGCTTGGGAGGCTGAGGCGGAAGGTTTGCTTGAGTCCAGGAGTTTGAGTCCAGCCTGGGCAATATAACAAAACCCCATCTCTAAAATAATAATAGTAATAAAATAAATTAAAAAAATATTTCCGGGATTCACTGTACACTGTAATGAGGGTATAAGATGTGTAATTCAAGTGTTAACATTTATGCTAGGCGGTTGCAGATTTGGAGTGTTTTTTAGGGGAAATGGGTAAGACACAAACAATTGAATAAAAACATGCACATGAGTAAACGTATTCTTAAGGTAATAAATCTCAAACTTTAGTGTGCATATGTAAGGGAAATTGCATGTGTGTAGGCAACAGGTTTCTTAGGCCAAACTAAGGTGACTGCCGCAGTGTTTTTTCCGGCCCAGTCCCCCCTGGTTAGCTGGCCTTCTGGGGGAGGCATGAGTCAGCATACTCATGTAACCAAGGTGTTATCTCCTGTGTGAACCCATGCAATCGCGCTTTCCCATGGCTCGTTGCCACTATTGTTCAGAGCCATACATAAGTGCTCGCCATGTTGTTGGCCATGCTTTTCACCACTGCCTTATTTCCCCAACAATAAAGAGCATGTCTCACCTGCCTGCTGCCACTCGCCTTTTCTTCCAATTCCGGAAGCTTGCGCTGGAGCACAGGCTAGTCACAGAGCATCCTCCTCACAACATGTAAATCACTCGTTAATTTTGATAAAAAAATGTAGAATTTGATTCATTAGGTATGTGGTAGGACCCAAGATTTTGTATTTCTAACAAGGTCCCAGATAATGCTGATGCTGCTGATCCAGGAACTACATTTTGCATAACGAGAGACCGTTAAATTGCCAGATTTCATCCAGAGCTGTTTGCCATGCGAGGATTCACAACTACAGTGTGGTTCAGCACTTTATTCAACAAGATTATCTGTGGAAGCCTTTTTGATGACCGTTTGCCAGCTTTTTATTGCAAACTGAGGATTAAGAAGGGAGCACAGTCTGTCCGTATTGTACATTTGTATAATTTCCCAGAGTAGAGGCCGGCTGTGGCTGTGAGCTGTTGACAAGTTGGACGCCGCCACCACCCTCAGGCTGGGACAATTAGGAATTGATCCCAGTGTGAAACACATGCATGGAAGCATGGTGTTATGGTAGCCTTTGCTGCTTCACAGTATATACCCTTTTTTCTGTGATGCTGCCAGTAAATCTTTGTCTAGATTGCATTCAGGGAGACAGAGTACTAAAGACTTAAACTTTGGCATACATACAGATCACCTAGGGAACTCATTAAAGATGTAGATTCCTGGGCTGTATTTCTGGAGATTCTGATTGAGCTGGTCTGGAGTTTGGCCTAGAATCTGTAACAGCTGCCCAGGTAGTTCAGGCCCAAGTGGTCAAAGGAGCACACTTTGAGAAACACTTAATTAGATCTTCATAGTTTTAAAAAAAAAGGTCTAATATCCAAGTAGCCATTCACCCTTCTCTACCTGGGCAGCAGAAAGTTAACTTCCAGCTAAACTCTATACTTTCTCTGAATTCTCAACTTGTGAGAGGTAAGTAACATATACTTTATCGTAAAATATGAGCTTTTGCCTTGCTCAAAAGTTACTGCAGTGATCTGATAGGTATTGTTTGGGAGTGGCATATGGCTTTAGGTATGGCTTAATTATGAATTTAGTGGTGTGCGAGAGCCATTTTGCACTAGCTTGCAAGGGCTTGTTAAATTTTGTGAGCCAGTTGTTCAACTGTTGTTAGTTTGAATTTATCATATGGTGGGGATAGTTGTACCACTGCTACAAGTTGGGATCCAGGATCCCCTTATCCTCTCACCTCCCAAGCAGATTGTTAAATATTTACCAGCATACCAAGGAATATGCTCCTTCCAAGAGTGTGGGGATGGAGCTCCAAGGCCAGCGAGGGTACTGGAGCAGGTTTCGGGAATTGAAATTAGAGATGAGCGGCAGCGGGTACATGGAAATGGTTTCTCTTTCTGTTTGTAGGACCTACAGCTTTTGTCCATTATTCATTGGATCACGCTATTTTCTAGTTTCTCTGATCAGAAGCTGCTGTGTTTACATGTGACCAGCAATTTAGCTTCTTTGTATGAGGATGTTTTGATTATTTATTTCTTCAGGAATATTTATTAAGTGCCTACTATGCCCTGTGCACTATATAAGCCATTGGACATATAGCAGTGAACAAGACAAGCCCAGTTTTTGCCCTCATGGGATTCATGGTCTAGTGGGAGAGACAAAAGTAAACATTAAACACACATACAAACACATATACATATATATGCGTACATATACACTTATGTATATGTACATGAATATATACATATATATATTAGAAATGTTGATAATTGTTTTAAAGAGAAACCAAAGGTAGAGTCAGAGAAAATGATGGGGAGAAAAATAATTTAGTTTGAGTTGCAGGGTCAGGAAAGGTTTCTCTGAAGGCATGACACTTAACCTAAGACCTAAGAGATGATAAGAGCAGGCTAGGCAGAGAGAATATCATGGATTAAAGCTCTGAGAAGGGAAAGAGCTTAGTAAAAATTAGAAAAGTTGAAAGAAGGTGTGTTTTGATGGAACAAAGTGGAGAGTGGATCAAGATGAGGTTAAAGAAGTTACCAGAGGCTTGAAGTTCATGAAAGGTTGTGGATGCCATTTTGGATTATATTCTAAGTGCCATGGGAATTTAAAGGGTTTTAAGTAGGAGAATGACATGATGTAGCTTACATTCCAAAAAGAAAATCTTCGACTGCCATGTGGAAAGTAGTTAGGAGGAAGGCCATAGTGGAAGCAAGGAGACCAGCTTGGAAGCTATAAAAATAGTCCAGATTCATGATAATAGTTGCTCAGTCTAGAGTGGTGGTAGTAGTGATGAGTTTGAGTCATATTTTCAAGGTAGCTTTAGCAGGATATGGCAATGGACTGGATATCGTAGATGAGGGAGAAGGTAGAATCAAAGAATGTCTGTCAGGTTTCTAAGTTTATCAATTGGCTAAATGGTGGTAGCTTTTTCTGAGAGGGTAAGAGTGAAAAGAGAACAGGTTTTGTAAAATGTTAAGATAATCTCTTTGATTGGCTTCAGACTGAAAATAGCCTTATCTAACAGGTTGAATTCTACTGGACTCAGCAGGTTAAGGGTTTACCATTTATCATAGTTCCTAGGTTTTAAGATGTTGACAATTTTAAGATGCTACATTGATTTAACATTAGCTTTTCATAAATAAAGGAATGATATCATGTTATATTTACACATGGATGTAACACACATCCCATTTGAATTGCTAAACTATGGAAAAATACATCTTAGATTTGAGGAAATTTGGTATTTCAAGCCCACTTCCATGTAAGCTACAATTGTAGTATTTTTAAGTTTAAAAATAAAGGACAGACCCAAGTAAAAAGTTTATTTTTAATCTCTAAAATAACTCCAGGAAATCTGTTCATAACTTTCCAGAAATGTATATCCAATTGTCTGCTGGATAGCTTTACTTGACTGTCCCATGAGTACCCTAAGGTTTCATGGAATGAAATTCACTCTCTCCCATTAATCCCAAGCCTGCTTCTTCTCTTAAACCTCACCTTAGTTTCTTTTTTCATTCATTTATTCATCTATTCAACAAATATTTATTGGGCTCCAACTAGCAGCAGGTACTGTGTTCTAAAATCCCTATTTATAGCCCTTATTTTGCTGAGGGATTTAAGAGTTTTGGTAGTTTAGCTACGTGAGTTGCTTTGGCCAATGGGACAGTAGTAAATGTGATACAAGTGGAGATTTAAAAAAGTGCTTGCACATTTGGACTTGACCTCTTTTGCTGCTTTTGGGAACCTTGTGATTACCACTATGTGAATAAGCCCAGGTTAGCCTGCTGGACGATGAGAGTCATGTGGCCAAGTTCTCCCCATTATGCCATCTGACATCAAGTCAACAGCCAGACATGTGAATGAGGCCATTCTAGATCATCTAGCCCCAGCCAAGTTGACCCAGACCAGAAGAACTGGCAAGAAAATTCTCAGAATTGTGAGAAATAATTTATGTTTGTAGTTTTAAGCACTAAGTTATGTGGTGGTTTGTTATACAGCAGTCTAATTGATGGAAGTGTCATGGGCCATTCCTTAGTAACTCAGTGCGGGTAGGGGTGTGGGTTGGGAAGGAGTCTGATTTCGTACCTGTCTTCTGATATCTATTATTAATATTTTGATACATCAGGCAAGAAGAGTACCGTTCTAACATCCTGTTATGTTAGATATCAGTTTCTCTAATTTTACAGAGGAGAAAATGGAAGCTCATAGAAGTGGCTTGTCCAAAGCCACACAACTATTAAGTTGTAGAGCTATGATTTGAACTTAGTTCTTTTAAAATGCATAGCCTTTGATTTTTTTCCATAACACCAAACTATGTCCCTCAAATATTCTGGATTAATATTATGAAGGATATAGCATGATTCTATACATCCTAAGATGCTTCCAAATAATTTTTATTTTTCTGCAAAACAAAAACTCTCCAAACTGGTATATCATATTATATCTCATGTATGGTTAAGAGACTCTTAGCTAGAATAGCACTTAATACATTTCAGTTCCAAAGAATTAGATTTATAATCTGCTTTTAATTAAACTAACATATATATTTACATGTTCTTATATAAACATCTGTGCAGTGAATTATAAGTACTTGAGATGATTACATTTTCACTTAGGGAAGAGTCCCTTCGTTCTGTCTCTACAGCTTGTTTACTTACTTTCTTATGCCTTGATTTCATATTCATACTCAGTCCTTTGTGGGCTAATAGTGCATTTCTCTTCCCAGTTTCCTTTATTCTTTGTGCAGTATCAATTACTACAAAGAATGAAATAGATCCTGTTGGGAGCTCCTGGCTGGATGTAAATTGGGAACACATTTAAAAAATATATTTAATAAAACCTTTAAATTTTGAAGTAATTCCTGAAGGACTTTAATTACAAAGGGCAAAGCATATGCTTGAATATATATTACAATACATATTTTTCCATTTTGATTAAATATTATATAAGTATAAATATGCTTAGTTACACATGAAGAGAGAATAAATAAATTTTCAGTAGCTACAGACTTGGGGGTGGGGTAGGTACTGAAATTAGTCTTTATCTTAAATTTGCTTTATAGCAGAAAATGTAATCTGGTCAGTTCCAGATAAACTCAACACCTTCCAGTTTCTTTTTTCATGTCATTTCCAATTAAAACTCTAACCATGAGTTACTTCATTCACTTTTCTCCATGAGCTCCTAGTTACATTCTACTTCTCTCCTAGAATTTTATACTGATATAACTTTTTAGCATTTAAAAATTTTCCTTTGTATTTTGAATTGACAAATAATAATTGTATATATTTATGGGGTACAATGTGGTATTTTGATACACGTACACATTGTGGAATGAGCAAATCAGACTAATTAACATATCCATCACCTCATATACTTATCATTTCTTTGTGGTGAGAACATTTAAAAAACACTCTTCAGCAACTTTGAAATATGTTATATATTATTAACTATGGTCACCTGCTGTGCAGTAGATCACCAGAATTTATTCCACTAGAGGCTGACCAGGGATAGAGTGGGAGGGGAAAGGGAAAATGTTGGTCAAAGGGTAGAGTATCCTAATGTAATTTATTCTATGTTTAGAAATCTGTTACTTCTCTGCAGAAATGTATATAAATGAAACATTTTAATTTTTTTAAAAAAATTCAGTGAACAAAGCTTATAGAATAAGGATATAAAGAAAAATATTTTTGTCCAGCTGTACAATGTGCTTGTGTTTTAAGCTAAGTGTTATTACAAAGGAGTGAAGCAGTTAAAAAAATTAATAAGTTTATAAACTAAAAAAGTAACAGGAAGGTAAGGTTAATTTGTTACTGAAAAAAGAAAAATACTTTTTATGAATTTAATATAGCCTAAGTATACAGTTTATGAAATCTACAGTAGTGTACAGTAATGTCTTAGGCCTTCACATTCGCTTGCCACTCACTCGCTGACTCATCCAGAGTCAGTCCTGCAAGCTCCATTTGTGGTAAGTGCCCTATACAGGTATACATTTTTTATCTTCTATGCTTTATTTTTACTGTACCTTTTCTGTTTAGATATGTTTGAATACAGAAATGCTTACTATTGTGTTACAGTTGCTCCACAGTATTTAGTACATTAACATGCTGTACAGGTTGGTAGCATAGGAGCAATAGGCTATACCATCTAGCCTATTAGCCATCTAGGTTTTTGTAAGCACACTCTATGATGTTCATACAATGATGGAATCACCTAGCAATAAATTTCTCAGAAGGTGTCCCCATTATTAAGTGATACATGACTGTATTTGGAATTAAATCTACTATCTTTCTCTTTACTTTCTGGTTTCCCCACCCTTTTCTCTCCTGTCATGCCTTCTTTTGAATTGGTTTAGTAGTTGATGACTTTATTGAGTATTGATGACTTTAAATGAAGACTTACTGTATTATATGTATTATTTTTGGTTCTAGAAGTTATTTTACAATCCATTTTTCTGTTCTGTTCATTTTTGATAGTCTGTTATTTGTTAGATATTCTAATATCACCCTTTATTTCTTTAAATATGTTATATTTCATATTCTCATGCTTATTTTATAACTGATGACTCCAGTATTTATAGTCTTTATAAGCCTGATTTTTCTGTTTCTGCTGATTCTTACTCATAGTGGCTTGTTTCCTTTTTAGTTTGTGATTTATTATTTTGAGCTCATGTTCCATGGAATTTTATTTTGGGGAATAAATTGATACATATTTGAGGTTTATTACTTTAGAGAGGTTTAGTGATGGCTTCTTGGGGGGAAAAGCACCTGATATTTAAAAGTAAATTATGTGCACAGAGGGAAGGAAAACTCAGTGGAAATCAAGCAGGGGGAAGGGGGGAGGAGGGGAGGGGCAGAAAACCTACCTAATGGGTACAATCAATACTATTTGGGTGCTGGGCACACCTATAGCCATGACTCAATCATTAGCGATCGTGTGACCAAAAACATTTGTACCCCTTTAATATTTTGAAATTAAAAAAAGAAAAATCATCAAAAAAAGTAAATTATGGTTTGGGTTGTTTGTACTCAAATATCAGCTTATCAGAGAGGTTCTTTCTGACCTCCACTCTCTATATTCTTGCCTCTTACATTTTTTGATAACCCTTGTTATTATCTGAAATTATGTTATTATTTTATGTGCTTATTGATTGTCTTCCCCTTAGACGAACTTAAACTAAGTCAATCTGGTCATGTGTATATTTAAGGTTATCTTTGGTCGATAATAGTAGCTGCTGAAAAAGTTTTTAGCACAGATGGTTAGCTACTCCCTTATAGCCTCACTATAGGTCACAAAGAAACCAAGTCTCAAACCAAATCTTGCTACACATTCAGATCTTAATTAAGTTTTCATTAGCAAGCAGGTACAAAACAATTCATTCAACCCATTCTTTAAGGTTTATAAAGCCTTATCCCTTTATCCTTTCAGGTGCTTTGACTTCCACCTTGCATGAAAGATTCTATTAGGACAGACATAATAGCATCTCCAAGGCAGGATTCTATTACCTCTGGTTGCATCAGGCAGTAAAAAATCCTCCGAATGAATAGCTAGACTCAGAACTGTTTTGAGATCAAATCATTGGCCATCCCTAAGTGTAAAGGCAATGGGGCCTTGCTGGTTTCTAATACCCTGTTCATGTAAGGGTGGGCAGTGACTATACAATATTTTTATCTAGTCCACATTTCATGAACAGCTTTACCTTAACCATGCAAAGCACATTTCAGAGATTCATCATGTTAATTAACAGGTCACTAATTACACCAAAATCCCTCCTTTTGACTTTCAGTATGCTAATTAACAAAGCATGGGGTGTTAGCCTTGATAGGATAAGAGAAGAACTTGTAGTAGTATCCTTTGGAGCATGGTCTTTGTGATATTATGCTAACTGACCACTCCAGGAATATAGAGCCTCAATTATAGCAACTAGTTATTTTAGAATTGAATTTTAATGAAACTAAACTTTAACAAAACAGCACACATTTAGTATATCACATTGTATGTTCCGATGTATTTTAAAGTAAAGTGCAGTCATTGTGGTATCTCTCCCACTAGAATGGAAACTTCAGAAGGTCAGAGTACTTGTCTTTCTTTTCATCGTATCCCTAGTATCTTACAAAAGTCACTACAGAGCAGTTGCTCAGTAAGTATTTATTAACTGAATAAATCTATGATAAAATATAATGAAAGTAAAACTCAGAAAGTGAAAAAGTGATTATCCTAAAAATAGCAATATAATTATCTGTATTTGTGATGAAAATAAAATAGGGATCATTTTAAAGCAGAATAGAATAATAAACGAAAAAATGTACACTTTCATTTTGGCAGGCTTTTAAGATCCTTGAATATAAAACCAACTTAACAAAAATAATTGAAAAAACAGTTCATAATTAGTGAGTAGTTTTACCACAACTGCCACCAGCACAACAAAACTCACAAGAAGAAAGCCACTGAAACTGCAAACATATAGTAATAATAATAGTCTTTCCTAGCCTGGAGGTTCATTTTCACTACTATTATTAAAGTGTCATTGCATTTCAGTGATAAGTTGAAATTCTCCAAATTTTCTCTGACTTTTCTAGAAACAGATTCTTTGGTTAAAAGAACCACTTAACAAAATTATTATCCATTAATCTAGAGCTCCACTGTCCAATGTGGTAGCTACTAGCAATATATGGCTATTGAAGACTTGAAATGTATCTACTCTGAATTTAGATGTGCTGTAAATATAAAATACGCACTGATTTCAAAGACTTAGTATGGAAAAAATAATATAAAATGCCTTAATAATTTAAAATATTTTATACTAAATGATAATGTTTTAGATATATTTGGTTTGATAAGATCTGCTATTAGAGTAACATACAGATGGTGTTAATTTTGAAGACACAAAAAGAGTGAGCCAGGTACCTGGTTATCACTAGGGGAAGAGATTCTATGCTTGATTCTGAGAACTAAAAATAAAATCCTAAGCCCCATCTCCAGCTGACTGAATAGAACCCCTCTTTGCCAAGGGGATCCCAGAGAAACCTTAAAAACTGAGTTCCCAGCCATGAAGAGATAAGAGATTGGATATGCCTCATTATACCCCCTCCCTTTTGTGGTTTAGACATAACAATTCACCAGCAATTAATGTTAAAAATAGAGGTCATAAGACTGATGGAACAGAATCTTTGTGACAATAAGATACCAAATTATCAATAATACTTAAGGACATACCATGCAAGGGTTAAGTCATGTACCCCTACACTTAAAGAATAAACTGTTCTCTAACACAAGGTTTTTCTTTAGCAGCTCAACTAAGCACTAGCCTCAAGATAAGCAATATTAAAGCAATTACAGCTCATCCACTGCCAAACACTGACTAACTGACCCCCTTTTTGCATAAGCCATAACTACAGCTTTGATCAGACAAGAGACTTATTTAAATAACTTTCTCCTGATAAGAGACCATTGACCATAAACTGGTTCTGGCTGGTTTACAGTGGTTGCACATTTGAGGGCTTTCGTGTCCCTGCTTCACCTTATGATGTATAGGGCCTAATTGTAATACACTTAAATGTTAAGTCTCTATCCCAAAGCGAACATGGGTTATATGTTACATACATGTTTTTTCAACCCACACACGTGTGACCCCTTCGTGAATATTCTATAACATGTTTTTTCTATTTTTAATCATTTATTTATTTATTTACTTCAGAATATTACAGGGGTGCAAACGCTTTGGTTACATAAACTGCCTTTGCACCGCACGAGTCAGAGCCGTAAGTGTGCTCATCCCCCAGACAGCACGCACCACACCCATTAGGTGTAAATTTATACATCCCTGCCTCCTTCCTTCCACCTGCCTGACACCTGATGAACGTTACTTCCATACGTGCACATAAGGGTTGATTGATTAGTACCAATTTAATGGTGAGTGCATATGGTGCTTGTTTTTCTATTCTTGTGATACTTCACGTAGAGGAGTGGGCTCCAGATACATCCAGGATAATACAAGAGGTGTTAACCATTTATTTAAATGACTGAGTAGTACTCCATGGTTTACATATGTCACCAACTTTCCATAGAGGTTGTACTAGTTTGCAGTCCCCATTAGCACTGTATGAGTGTTCCGATCTCTCTGCATCCATGCCAGTGTTTGTTGTTTTGGGACTTTTTTTTTTTTTTTCTTTTAGACAGAGTCTCGCTCTGTTGCCTGGGCTAGAGTGCCATGGCATCAGCCTAGCTCACAGTAACCTCAAACTGCTGGGCTCAAGCAATCCTTCTGCCTCAGCCTCTTGAGTAGCTGGGACTACAGGCATGCGCCACCATGCTCGGCTAATATTTTTCTATATATTTTTAGTTGTCCAGCTAATTTCTTTCTATTTTTAGTAGAGATGGAGTCTCGCTCTTGCTCAGGCTGGTCTCGAACTCCTGAGCTCAAACGATCCTCCCACCTTGGCCTCCCAGAGTGCTAGGATTACAGGCGTGAGCCACCGCACCCGGCCTATGTTAGGCCTCTTTACATAATTCCATATTTCTTGTAGGCTTTGCTCATTTCTCTTATTTCTCTGTTCTTTGTCTTTGAGTTGTTCAGTTCAAAGGTGTTGTCATCAAGCTCTGAGATTATTTCTTCTGCTTGATCTAACCTATTCCGAAAGCTTTCCACTATGTTTTATAATTCCTTGAATTAATCTTTCATTTCCAGAAGTTCTGTTTGATTTTTCTTTAATAATTCGATTTCTTTAGTGAATGTTTCATTCACTTCCTGCATTGTTTTTGTGGTTTCTTCATCTTGGGTTTCAATTTTATCTTGTATTTCATTGAGCTTCTTTATAACCCATGTTCAAAATTCTTCATCCATCATTTCAATATTCTGATTTTGGTTGGTGTTCCTTGCTAGAGAGCTGGCATTCCCTTTTGGTGGTGTCCTTTTGCTCTGATTCTTCATACTTTCGGAGTTCTTTCACTGATTCCTTCTCATCTGGAGTGGCTGTTGCTTCTTGCTTTTGGTTTTTCTTTTGTTTAGATAATGACACACCAAGTTTAATCTCTGTGTCTGTAGGTGGTGCTTGTGAGTGGGAATCAACCACACCCTGTGTGAGCGAGTCAGTAGGTGGTATAACGGGCATGCAAATTGACCTCCGTGTCAGTAGGTGGCATTTGCCAAAAGGAACAAACTGCAATGTTTGTAACATGTTGAATATGTATGTTAACCAACCTGGTCAGCATAAAGTTCCTGCCCCAACCCACCCTCTTTGAAGTTCCTATTTCCATCTCTGCTTTAGGCTGTGCTTCCCAGCCTGTGAGGATGGCCGCCTTGGAATCTGTAACTCCCTATAAGAAATAAAGTCTCCCTTCTGAATTTATAAATTAATTTTTAAGTTGACAGTTCTGATACTCATTCTCACTTCTAGACAATTTGAGTCCAGAAATAGGTGTTTGTTACCAGAGTGTCACAAATGGCCGTCCTTGGCTTTTTGTTTTGCACAGGACACGAATGAGAACTTGGCCTCCCATTTTGCAAGCAGGACTGCGGATTAGGAAAACCTCTGAGAAGATATGCTTTCAGTGTTTCTTCCATCGATAAGGACTTTATGTAGTCTTTGAATTTCTTAAAAATTGACATATTCCTATTACTTAAAAGTCTTAAAACTTTTCCATTACTTTCTGCCTTTTAACACTCTTTTAAAAATATAAACTATAAAGAAGGTTTTAGAAAAATGAAAAGAGTAGAAATCATTCACACTTCTACAATCCTGGTTCATTTGTTTTTATTTTTGCATATTACTTTATACATGCATATCTATCATTAAATAGTTGTAGTTTTTAATTTGCAAACATGGTCTTACTTTATATTAATGTTTTGCTGTTGTTATTTAACATTTTATAATACATGTTTTACCACTTTCCACCTATTCATTATAATTATAATTTTTAAGATTTGGCATGATATTCTGTTGTATTGCTGAATCTTAAAATCCCAACTTTTGGGTTTTTTTTTTTCACCCAGGAAGTCTGATTTAGCCTCTTCCTCTTATTACTAAATACAGAAGGGAGTAGGTGCATAGGCAGGATTCATAGTCTCTGGATGGACATGAGTTAGTGACTAAGGGGTCATTAGAATCCCTCATCATTTATAACTTGCTAAGTGCTTACTTAACTGTAGCAAAAGGTAATACCTGGGAAAATTTAAATACAATCTATGACTCAGATAATGAAAACTTGCTAAGCATTTTAAATATATAAACCTAGTTAAAAATGATTGTATAACCCACAGTATATTTGTAAACATGTTCAAAGGAGTGTTTTCTTCGTACTTCTATTCTTCCCAAGATCTGTGTGGCCAGCTGTGACTTCACTTATTTCTTGTTTTATTTTTAATTGCTTTCTTCTGCTTTGTGTAATCTCTGTTGCCTAATTTGCTTGCTTTCTTATGGTTAAACTTGCTCTGATCTCTCAGAGTGCCATTTTACAAATTCTTCCTTTCTTTGTTCTTTGCCCTTTATTCACTACTCAAAAGCCACTAGTTTTCTTTTTGTGGCAGATTGATAACTTTATTTTTTAATTTTTCATTTTATTTCAATATATCAATGGGTTACAAGTGGGTTTTTGTTACATGGATGAATTGTATAGTGGTGAAGTCAGGGCTTTTAGTGTGCCCATTACCTGAATAGTATACATTATATACATAATAGGTAACTTTTGATACCTCATTCTCCTCCTACCCTCCCCCTTTTTCTTTCTTTTTTTTTGAGAGAAGGAAAGAGAAGTTTATTAATTTGCTGGCAAATGAGGAGGATAGAGACTCCTGCCTGAAATGCCATTGTCCTACTAATAAGCAGAAATACAGAACTTTTAAAGTGGTGCCATTTAGGTTCAGGCAGTTCCTGTTCAATTGTATAATAGACTGTCTCATCTCTGGGGAACATAATCTTGTGATCTGCATGCAGACCTCTGTGACCTCTGCCCCACTGGTTCAGGTGGGGCTGAGCCATCTCTTGTAGCACAGAGAACAAAAGACATTATCATGCCCCTCCCGACCACTGTCCTCAGGCAGGGATGCAGGTTTCAGTTTCCAAAAAGAGTAGCCCTCCCCTTTCAAGTCTCTGAAGTCCCTTACACCACATGACTAGGTATACCCATCACTCATCTCCCACTTATAAGTGAGTATTGCAGTATTTGTTTTTCTGTTGCTGAGATACTTCCCTTAGGATAATGGCCTCCAGTTGCATCGAAGTTGCTGTGAAAGACATTATTTCATTCTTTTTATGGCTGAGTAAGTATTCCATGGTATATATATACCACATTTTCTTTATCCACTCATCAGTTGATGGACATTTAGGTTGATTCCATATCTTTGCAATTGTGAATTGTGGTGCAATAAATATATGAGTACGTGTCTTTTTGATACAACGACGTCTTTTCCTTTCAGTAGATATCCAGTAGCAGGATTACTGAATTGAATGGTAGGTCTACTTTTAGTTCTCAGACTAATCTCCAACTGTTTTCTATAGAGGTTGTACTAATTTATAATACCATCAACAATTTATAACCATTCCCTTTTCACCACATCCATGCCAACATTTATTGTTTTTTGACTTTTTAATGATGGACATTCTGACAGGGATAAGGTGGTATCTCATTGTGGTTTTAATTTACATTTCCCTAAAGGTTAGTGATGTCAAGCATTTTGATGTGTTTGTAGCTATATCTTCCTTTGAAAAATGTCTGTTCATGTCCTTGCCCACTTTTTAATGATGTTATTTATTTTTTTCTTGCTGAATTGTTTGACTTCCTTGTAGATTTGGGATATCAGTCCTTTGTTGGGTGTATGGTTTGCAAGTATTTTCTCCCATTCTATTGGTTGTCTGTTTAATCTGTTGATTGTTTCTTTTGCCACGCAGCAACTTTTTAGTGTAATTAAGTCATATTCATTTATTTCTGGTTTTCTTATATTTTCTTTTTGGGTGTTAGTCATAAATTCTTTGCCTAGGCCAATGTTCAGAAGAATTTTTTCTAAGTTTTCTTCTGGAATTTTTATGGTGTCAGGTCTTACATTTAAGTCTTTATTCCATCTTGAGTTAATTTTTGTGTGTGGCAATAGATAGGTATCCAGTTTCATTCGTCTGCATGTGCCTCTTCAATGTTCCCAGCAACAGTTATTAAATAGGGTGCCCTTTCCTCAGTGCATGTTTTTGTCTACTTTGATCTGCCCCCATTTGGACACCCTTAATACCCCTCTCTTGTCTAATTGCTGTTGCAAGGATTTCGAGCACTATGTTGAATAGAAGTGGAGATAGCGGGAAACCTTGTCTGGTTCTGGTTCTAAGTGGGAATGGTTTCAATTTTTCCCCATTCATTATGATATTGGCCATGGGTTTGTCATAAGTGGACTTGACAATTTTAAGGAATGAGCCATCTGTGCCTATTTTGTTAAGAATTTTTATCATAAAGGTGTGTTGGACTTTTGTCAAATGCTTTTTCTGCATCTATTGAGAGAATCACATGGTCTTTGTTGTTGCTTTTATTTATGAGGCAAATTGCGTTTATAGATTTGCATATGTTGAACCAGCCTTGCATCCCTGGAATAAAGCCCACCTGGTGATGGTGAATTATTTTTTTGATGTGCTGCTGAATTCTATTTGCTAAAATTTTGTTGAGGATTTTGCATCTATATTCCTGAGGGATATTGGTCTGTAGTTTTCTTTTTTTGTTGTGTCCTTTCCTGGCTTTGGTATCAAGGTGATACTGGCTTCGTAGAATGAATTAGGAAGGATACCATCTTTCTCAATGCTGTGGAATAATTTCTGTAGTATAGGAATGAGTTCTTCTTTATAGGTTTGGTAAAACTCTGATGTGTAGCCATCTGGTCTGGGACTTTTCTGTTTTCGGAGGTTTTTAAATGCTGCTCCAATTTCTGAGCTTGAGATTGGTCTATTCAAATATTCTGTTACCTCCTAGGTGAACTTAGGGAGATTGTATGTTTCCAGGAATTTGTCCATTTACTCCTCATTATGTAGTTTTTGGGCATATAGGTTTTTATAGTAATCAAAAATAACGTTTTGTATTTCTGTGGTGTCTGTTGTGACCTCTCCTTTTTCATTTCTAATTGAGTTTATCAGAGTCCTTTCTCTTTGAATTCTTGTCAGTCTAGCAAGAGGGCTGTCAATTTTGTTTGTCTTTTCAGAAAACCAGCTTTTGGTTTTGTTGATCTTCCGTATAATTCTCTTGTTCTCAATTTCATTTAGTTCTGCTTTGATCTTAGTTATTTCTTTTCTTCTACTAGGATTGGAATTGGTTTGCTCTTCCTTTTCCAATTCCTTGAGTCTATTTATTAGGTTGTCGATTTGTAAGCTTTCTGTTTTTTGGATGTGAGCATTTATTGCTGTTAGTTTTCCTCTCAGGTATGTTTTTGCTGTATCCCACAGATTTTGATAACTTGTTTTTCCGTTACCATTTAGTTCGAAGAAACTCTTGATTTCCCTCTGTATTTCCTCCTTGACCCAATAGTTAGTCAACACTAGATTGTTTAATTTCCATGCCTTAGTGAGGTGGTAAGTATTTCTGTTGGAATTGAACTCTAATTTTATACCACTATGGTCAGTAATGTACACGGTATAATTTCTGTTTTTTTGAATTTGTTGAGGTCTGATTTGTGGTCTAGTATGCGATCAGTTTTGGAGAAAGTTCTATGGGCTAATGAGAAGAATGTAAAATCGGCTTTATTTGGGTGGAATGTTCTGTAGAGATCTGTCAGACCCTTTTGTTCTAGAGCTCTGTTTAAGTCCATTATTTCTTTGCTTATTTTCTGTTTGAAGGATCTGTCCAGTTCATTCAGTGGAGTGTCGAAGTTCCCTGCTACTATGGCATTATTGTTTATCATGCTATTTAGATCAGACAAGGTTTGATTTATGTAACTGGGTGCTCCTGAATTAGGTGCATAAATATTAAGAATTGTTAACTCTTCTTGTTGGATCTTCCCTTTCAACATTATATAGTGGCCATCTTTGTCTTTTTTTACTTTTGCTATTTTAAAGCTTATGTTATCTGAACATAGTATAGCTACCCCTGCTTTCTTTTGACTTCCATTTGCCTGGATGATAGTTTTCCATCCCTTGACCTTTAGCCTGAAGGCATCTTTGTGGGTTAGATGTGTTTTCTGTAGACAGCAGATACTAGGCTTGTGGATTTTTATCTGCTCTGCCAGTGCATGTCTCTTCAGAGGACAGTTTAAGCCATTCACATTTATTGAGACGATTGAAATTTGAGGTAGATTTCCATTCATATTGTTGGGTGATATCCTGTTGTTTTGTTTTGCTCCTTGAGCCATCATGAAGTCCACGTTCTAGCCTTTAACTCTTGAATGATTTTACTAAGAGTGTCTGTCGCGCTGTTCAGTATGTAATGCAGGTCTGAGTACGTCCTGTAGGGCTGGTCTGGTCTTTGCAAATTTCCATCAGTGATTGCTTGTCTAGGATGGACTTTATTTCTCCCTCATAGATGAAACTTAATTTTGCTGGATAAAGAATTCTAGGTTTGGCATTATTCTGTTTTAGTAGATCAAGGATTGGTACTCAATCCCTTGTGGCTTATAAAGTTTCAGTTGAGAAATCTGCAGTTAGTCTGATATTCTTGTATGTTTTGGTCTTGTGTCTTGTTTCTGTGTTCTTTTTGTTCATCATATTTGTTTAGCACATAGGCATTATCTTCAAGCTCTGAGATTCTTTCCTCTTCACGATCCATTCTATTCTTGAGGCTTTCCACTGTATTTTGAAGTTCCTTGAATGACTCCTTCATTGCCAAGATTTCTGTTTGGTTTTTCCGTAGCATTTCAATTTCTTTGGAGAATTTTTCATTCATTTCCTGAATTGTTCTTGTGGTTTCTTTATGTTGGGATTCTATATTCTCTTCAGTTCCATTGAGTTTTCTTACAATCCATATTTGGAATTCTTCCTCTGTCAGTTTAATCATATCGTGTACGTTGGTATCAATTGATGGAGATCAAATGTTTTCTTTTGGAGGTAACTTTTCTCTCTGATCTTTCACGTTTCCTGTGTTCTTTCACTGATTCTGTCTCATCAGGCTACTTTGGGGGTACTGGGACTGGTTTAGGGACTTAATTCTGGGACTCCAAAGGGACATTCCTTGGCAGAGCTGGGAAGATGTGCTCTAGTCCTGTATTGTCTTAGAGGAGTTTCAGCCTGATGGGTTATCTCTGACCTGTTGTCTTCACCGTCTGCTTACGGAGAATAGTGAGTTTCGATCCCTTAGACTCCCAGGAGTTGGATCACTCTTGGGTGTGTGACTCCACTATCAACCACTAGTTTGAGGTGGAAGGCACTGTGTTGGGCTATGAGGTTACCCTCTCTTTTGTTGTTTGTATTTTGCATGGAAGAGTCGGTTATCAAGGTATTCCAATACCTTTGTATTGAGCTTTAAACCCCCAAATGGGCTATACAGGTGCCTCAGGCTTTGGGGAATGTCATGCCACTCCCAAGGGTTACTTGAGCCCTGTTACCACTTTAGGTGGGGTGAGAAGAGCAACAGGTATCGGCGAGCCTAAGAGAGTATACTTCAGAAGTTGCTTGATCTGCAGCTAGGGGAGAGCTGCTAATATGTTATTCAGGGCTCTTTCGCCACTCTTGCAGAGCAGCTCCTCATGGTGGGTGTCAACTGGTGCAATTGCTAAGGGCTCTGGTTGAGATTTTCCTTCCCAGACCACAAGCCTCTAAGTTGGCAACAGCCTTGGCACTAAGGGCAAGCCCTTGTGTTATGGTCTTATCAGATGATCAAAACCAATCCGCTATACCAAGTCAGCAATCTGTCCCTTTTTGCTTATATCCAAGGTCCCTCAGATTCAAGCTAGTCATACAGGGAAAGCGACTTTTCTCCTTTCCACCTTCCTGCAAGGGCTGAGTCTGTCCTGGTGGGCTGGGGGAGGGATGTTGGCTGAGACTGCCACGAGTCCCAGCCCGGAAAATATCTTTTCTCATTTCTCCTCTCTTCCAAGGGCGGGGTCTGCCCTGCCAGAGGGGAAGATAACCCACCGGACTGGGGGAAGGGCACTTACTGGGGTTACCAGGCGTCTCAGCTCAGGAAGTAGCTACCCTTGTTACTCCACCCCTCCAAGGGCGGGATTTGTCTAGTTGGTAGGAAGTACACACCTCAGGGCTGCTGGAGAAGCCCTGCCCAAGGCCACTGAGGGACCGAGACCAGAAAGCAGCTTGCCTCGCTACTCTGCCCCTGCAGAGGTCGGGTCATCCCTTAGGTAGAAAATAGCAGTGGCCTGTGTAAGGTTTTTCGATGGTCGGCACCAGAGGAAGGAAGACGAGCAGAGTGAAAAGGGCAAGCAACGAGGCTTTATTTGAGCACTCCCGGGCGAGGTTCACGGGTCCTGAGAGAAGGGCCAGAGAAGTCACGCCGCCCAGAAGTTTCGAGAAGGCTTATATATGTTTTAGAGTTGGGGGATGGGTTTTTTTTTTTGGCGCGAAGAGTTTTGGTGTGAAAAGTGGGAAACTCTTTGTTGCAGTTTTAGGGCGGGTATTGAGAAACAGGAGGGGCTGGTGGTATGTGTGGATTCCCGGAGGGGCCGGTGGTATGTGTGGACTCCAGGGACTGAAACTTCTCTTATCTGGGTGAATATTCAGGCATGGTTATTCTTTAACTTAACTGGGCCTAGCAGTTATTTTTTTGCGGCTCTTGTGGGCTTCTCTTTTTTCTTTAGGGAGGGGAGGGGTGCCCGCCACCAGCCTTACATCCCAGCCTTTTGGTTATGATGGGCGCCACTCTTTCTGACTACTTCCTGCTGGGGGGGGGGCGCGTAGTCAGGGGCTATGGGCTGGAGTCAGCTGGTGGAGGGGTGACTGGTAGGGGGGAGTATGGATGAAGAAGTAGTTGGTTTACTGCCACTTGAGATAGCTCCTGTAGGTGGCGCTGGAGGAACTGTAAAAGACAGGGGGCAAAGAGAAAGATTAGGCCAATGATGACAATGGGTCCTATTAGTGGCAATAGCCAGGTGGCTAAAGGGGACTGTATCCAGCTGAAGGGGGATACACTCTGGCGGCGGCGGTTGTATAGGTAGGTCTTCACTCAGGTTGGTGAGTTTGTCTATGTTCTGTTCTACAAGGCCTGATTTGTTGACATAGTAGCAGCACTCTTCCCGAAGGAAAATGCAGGTCCCTCCGTTTTTGGCCGTCAGTAGATCTAACGCTCTCCGATTTTGGAGGGTAACCTGAGCCAGCGAAGTTAGTTGTCTTTGTAGTGAGGCCAGTGAAGCAGGCATGGTCTCTAGAGCAATTTGTAGGCGATCTGCAAAATCTTGGGCAGAAATGACACTGTGGCCCAGGGCGCCTCCCGTGAGCCCTGAGGCTGCGATGGAGGAGGCCAAGCTGAGACCCACCATGACTGGCAAAAAGATGGCTCGTCTCGGCTGGGGCCCCAGGAGAAGCCACCCGAATTCAGACTCACCATATAGAGTTAACTGAGGGACCACTATGACAGGGAAACAAGGACCCAGGGTGGATGTATTGACGCAGTAGGTGAGTGTTCCGTTGCATCGACCAACTCAGAGCAAGAGTGAGAGGACAGGGTTAAGGATGGGATGGGAAGTAAAGTAGCAGGGTTTAATGTTGGAGACTGTGTCAAGGTAATGGTGGGATTTTCCACAAATAGGAGATGGAATTCCTGTAATCTAGAAGGAGCGAGGAGTGCGAGCGAACAGTGAAGTTAGGAGGTCTTGGAGACGACGGGTAGAAAAGACATGTAGATCCTGTCCCAGGGAAAGTTTTAGTGCCTTTCTAGTGAGAGTAGCTGCCGTGGCCAGTGCCTGGAGACAGGGCGGCCAGCTACGGACCATGGTGTCCAGTCGTTTGGATAAATTAGTTACCAGAGTAAAGGTGGGTGGGTTCCAGGAGCCCAAAGGTTGGGTGAGGATGCTGAGGGCCAGGCCTTGGTGCTCATCTGTGTAAGGGTAGAAGGGTTTTTTGATGAGGGAGTGTTAGAGGGGGTGCTTGTAGGAGAGTGTCATGAAGCTTTAGAAACGCATGGCAGACAGTCTGAGGGTTTAATAGAGGGCCAGCAGAGGCATCACGTGCTGCCTCATAGAGGGGTTTAGCAAGGAGAGAAAAGTTGGGGATCCAGTGTCGGAAGAAACCAACGAACCTGAGGAAAGACAGAATTTCTTTAGCAGTGGTGGGTGGCTCGAGGTCACGAAGAGCCTGCTAGCAATCCACAGTGAGATGAAGGGAAGTGGGGGTGAGACGAAGTCCAAGGTAAGTGACAGTAGGCGTAGACAGCTGAACTTTGGAGGGGGACACCCGATATCCCTTAGAGGCAAGAAAGTTGAGTGGAGAGGCAGTGTGAGTCTTGCAGTGTTGTAGAGAGGGACTACAGAGCAGTAGATCATCAATGTATTGGAGGATGGTGCTAGGTTGTAAGGGACATTGGAGTAGGTCCTGGGCCAGAGCCTGACCAAATAGATGGGGGCTGTCCCGAAACCCCTGGGGCAGGACAGTACAAGTGAGTTGCCTGGATGTGTTTGTGTCAGGATCTTCCCACGTAAAGGCAAAGAGATTGTAGCTGGCTGGGTCTAAGGGGATAGTAAAGAAGGCATCTTTGACGTCCAGGACAGAAAAGTGGGTAGTGGGGGGCGGAATATGAGAAAGTAAAGTGTAGGGATTAGGCACTACAGGGTGTATGGGGACAACTGCCTTGTTAATGAGTCTGAGGTCCTGGATTAACCGGTAGGAGCCATTTGGCTTTTTTACTAGGAGTATGGATGTGTTATAGGGGGAGTTGGTCGGAATTAAGAGTTTTTTACGCAGGAGACGTTCTATAATGGGTTTTAGACCTCTGCGGTGGGTTGGTGAAATAGAGAACTGTAGGCAGGAAGGGAAGGATGAAGGGTCTTTGAGTCAAATGAGGATGAGGGTGTGGTGTGTGGCCCCCACTGGGGTGGAGGTGTCCCAAACCTTTGTTAATCTAGCTAGTAGTCTGTTGATTTTGTTTGTTTTCAAAGAAGCAACTTTTCATTTCATTGATCATTTGTATTGTTTTCTGGTTTCAATTTCATTTAGTTCTGCTCTGATCTTTCTTATTTCTTCTGCTAGCTTTGGGTTTGGTTCCTTCTTCTTTTTCTAGTTCCTTGATGTGTGACATTAGGTTGTTAATTTGTGATCTTTCTATCTTTTTGATGTAGGCATTTAGTGCTATGAATTTCCCTCTTCGTACTACTTTTTTTAAAAAACGGTTAATTTATCCACCTAATATTTTGTGTTTTTTTTAAAACAATCCCCAATACATGCAGTTCAGAGTTGAGTATCACATTTATAGCACATTGTTCATTCTCAACACAAAAATATGCATCGCCAGTATAATCCCATCACATCTTTTCCCAGCCTATACAAAACCTGGGTGGGGGTGTTTCCATTAACACATCCATATAGCTCAAAAGCTTGTTACTGGTTTTCTTGGCCAGATGTTTCCCTGCCACATCTTCTCCCTCAATTCCCACCCTAGGGGTAGTTTTTTAAAGGCAGGACATCATTCAATCTTAATTTATTAGGCTTACTGACAAAGTTTGGCTTCTTGTATGCTCATGTGGACCCTGCTTTTTCTTTCAGAGTGTTTATATTTAAATGATTGTGACTCTGATCAGTTATTATCCACTCATTTATTGTAGTAGGGAAGTTTTGTTTTTCCTGTGGGTGTTCACACAGTAACTCAGGTTTCTAAACTAATTGTTTACTCTGAACTGGCATTAAAAAAAACTGTTAACTGGGCTCTCTCATATCTATTTCAATGCATATATAAAAATTATTCCAGTTGTTGCTTATGTTCATCCCAAAGTAGTTCTATTTCCATCCTTATCAACAGAGCAGCTGGGAGAATCTATTTCCCTGAATAGGCACAGACTGTGAGACCCATGGCACTAGCTGTCTCTGGGACTCAGCACCTGTCTTGAGAGCACCACCTTTCAGCCTCACTGGAACTAACCCAAGGGACAGTGCCCTTCCCAGAGCATGTTCCAGAACATCAACTTGGTGCCCTCTAATTTTATCTGCTCAAGAAGTGTATTTCCTCCTTAAGAGAGCTCCAAGTTATGCACTTAGCATGGAACTTTTGATGAGACTGATCGACCTGTTCATAGCATTGGAAGGTTTAAAGTGGTGCCTCCTGACATCAAAGAGGACTCGTGAAGGTGACTGCAGTTTGCTCCCAAATGAATATAGTTATAGGAAAACTGCAGGGATGAGGTACATTTCCTGGAGAGCTCATGTCATAAAAAAATACATAAAACATGAATTTATAAAAGAGCTTAAAAATGCTGTCACTGTTTTATTATCTGTTTTTCATAAATGAGGCTGGTGTGTCAGTATAAACTGCTGACCTTTTGCTAAAGCTTGAGCCTGAATCGCGCTGAAGGAAACCCAGATGACAATGGAATGGATAGGAAGTCAGACATTCGGAGCTTGTTGACTGAATGGGTTAATTCAACAGCGGTGCCCCGTTAAATAAAGTTAAATGTACAACTCCGAGTCTCTCAACTCCCATGCATTCCAAAGCCAGAGCTCCTTCAGATCCTGAACTATGTGCATCAGTGTGCTGCCATGATGGCAGCTCCCTGTAGACTAGTACTGGGGAGTTTCCATAAAGAGAGATTTTCCCTCATTGACTAGTTGGCTAAACTGAGATATAGTTCTTACAGGAAAGATAAAATAAATGCTTAATTATTTAACTTTATCTGTTTTCAGAATACTGAGTTGGTCCCTAGCATTCTCCAAAAGTGACTAATAAGTTTCTAAAGGTATTATTAGGTACTCGTAGATGAAATATATTTCATTTATTTCATTTCATTCCAATTGTTTTTATTGATGCTAAAATTGTCCCATCTTTTGCCATTGGGACCCTCTTGAAATTGACTCTTGGTTCCTTTTGACATGACCCCAAATAGTCTTTGATAGGTTCCTCGGTTTCTGATTTGATGGAAGGTGCCACACTTTTCCTGTATATTTCCTGCTTGTGACATAGAATCAGTCATTCTCCAAGGAGCTTTGCTAACTTTTAGTGGGAAATTGTATTTAGAGATCACAATCAGGGCACTAAAGAAACTCTTTGCTACCAGGACAGTCACTGTATCTAAGATTTTTTTCAGTAGACACAGCTAGAAATACATATATATATATATATATGTACACATATATATACATACATACGCACACAAAGATAAAATGCATGAGTTTAAATTAATACTTCAAAGTTCAGTAATAAACAATTTTTATTTATCCTTTCCTCTTCCAATTCCAAAAATCCTAGTTCTCCATGACTCCAACATAATTAATCATTTACTTTTTTTTCCCACAAGATAGCCTCAGAATAATAATACCAACACTACTACCACCAGAAGAAATGTGATTACTGAAAATATTTTATCTCTTTTTGACAATAATATATATACCACTAGACTTGTATAATTAAATGTAAATGATTTATATTCACCTGAAATAATTCTTTCTCTCTTTGTGATCATGCTGCAAAATCCACTATTTGGTTAATTGGTTTCATTTTCTTCCTGAATTTTAAGGATTGCTTTCTTATTGAAATGTTCTTATTTTAATTTTGTCTATTCTAATTATGTTAGTTACATGGTTCCAAAATAAAATATATGAAATTAGGTACGGTAAGAGAAGTCTGACTTCTATCTCTGTCCTCTCTTTTATTCCCTTCTTTTCCATAGAGGCTCTCATTTTTAAAAATAACATTTGTTTTTTTCTTTTCACTTTAAAAATCAGTACAGTTATACCTATCCTCTTTAATTTTTGTGTCTGTATGCTTCTGTGAAAAATATAATTAAGATTAGATTCCTTTTTACATAAAACAAACAAACTTTTCAAGTCTATACCTGATGCTTCCAAACTAAATTGTATTCAGAGCAACCTGAGCCTTCAAGGTATATCTTGTTTCATAATTGTTATTAAAACTTGTTATTTTTAGTATCTTTTCATTTGCTACCCATGGCATCTGCTAGCTGGATGATGATCTGGACTATACCTCAGCATAATTTCTGAAGAGAAATTAAATGATAGTAATAACATTTATTAAGTTTTTTTTTTAGACAGAGTCTTGCACTGTCACCCTGGGTCGAGTGCAGTGGCATCATCATAGCTCACAGCAACCTCAAACTCCTGGGCTCAAGCCATCCTCCTGACTCAGCCTCCTGAGTAGTTGGGACTACAGGTGTGTACCACCATGCCCAGCTAATTTTTCTATTTTAAGTAGGTATGGGGCCTCACTCTTGCTCAGGCTGGTCTTGAACATTTATCAAGTTTTGTGTTCTTATTGCCGCTTTACCTTATTCAGAGATAAAGGTGGCATTATCGTTGTATGTGGCGTGGTTGTGATTGAATCTTGATGTTTTCCCAGGACTTCTTAGCCTTATAATTGCATTCAGCAGTGCTTCTGGGTAGAGCTCTCAGCAACAAAGGATTATATAATTGGAAGCTTATGTATTCCTTGTCCTTTACTGCTCCTAAGAACAGTGGCCTAACATAAATACTTTCTTTTTCTAAGAGGAAATCTTTTATCATGACATTAATTTGAAGAGATAAAATATAGAGTCAGATGAATAGGGTTTTTATTTTAGTAACAATAGTGCATCAGAAATGATTGCCCTAGCTGTTAAAATGTAATGAAAAGACGGCAAAGTCACAATTAGTATTTTTTCCATTAAAAATTTCTACATTTGGAAAGGTAGCATAGTATCTGTATCATAAGTGTTAAGAAGGTTCATACTCTTTGACCTAGTAATTCCACCTCTAAAAATACGAAAGTATTTCAGTGTGGGAATATCCATCACAATATTTAAAACAGGTAATATAAAACCATCTACCTACAACCAACTGATACTTGACAAAGCAGACAACAATGTACACTGGGAAAAAGAAGCCCTATTCAATCAATGGTGCTGGGAAAATTGGATAGCCATATGCAGAATAATGAAACAGGACCCCTACCTCTCACCACTCACAAAAATTAATTCAAAATGGATAAAAGATATAGGACATGAAACCATAAGAATTCTAGAGGAAAATGTAGGAAAAACTCTTCTAGATATTGGCTTAGGCGAAGAATTTATGAAAAAGATTCCAATGGCAATCATGGCAACAACAAAAATTAATAAATGGGACTTGATTAAACTAAAAAGCTTCTGCACAGCTAAGGAAACAATCAACAGAGAAAACAGATAACCTACAGAATGGGAGAAAATATTCACTACCTAAACATCTGATAAAGGGCTAATGAAAATGAATTTAAAATAATGACTTAATCCTGTTTTATTTTTATAAATTTTTTTATTTCATCATATTATGGGGGTACAAATGTTTAGGTTACATATATAGCCTTTGCCCCACCGGAGTTCCATGAGCTCGAGCTTCAAGCGTGTCCATCCTCCAGATGGTGCGCACCGCACCCATTCGATGTGTATATTCCCATTTGCCCAACACCTGATGAGTGTTCTTACTATATGTGCACTTAAATGTTGATCAGTTAATACCAATTTCATGGTGAGTACATGTGGTACTTGTTTTTCCATTCTTGGGATACTTCACTTAGTAGAATGGGTTCCAGCTCTATCCACGGTAATATAAGAGGTTCTAGATCACCAATGTTTTTTTGTGGCTGAGTAGAACTCCGTGGTATACATATACCATATTTTATTAATCCACTCATATATTGATGAGCACTTGGGTTGTTTCCACATCTTTGCAATTGTGAATTGTGCTGCTATAAACATTTGAGTGCAGGTGTCTTTTTTATAGAATGTGTCTTTTTCCTTTGGGTAAATGCTCAGTAATGGGATTGCTGGATCAAATGGTAGTTCTACTTGTATCTCTTTGAGGTATCTCCATATTACTTTCCACAGAGGTTGTACTAGTTTATAGTCCCACCAGCAGTGTATGAGTGTTCCTGTCTCTCTGCATCCACGCCAACATTTATTGTTTTGGGACTTTTTGATAAAGGGCATTCTGACTGGAGATAAGTGATATCTCATTGGGGTTTTGATTTGAATTTTCCTGATGATTAGAGATGTTGAGCATTTTTTCATATGTTTCTTGGCCATTAGTCTATCTTCTTTTGAAAAGTTTCTGTTCATGTCCTTCACCCACATTTTGATAGGGTTGTTTGATTTTTTTCTTGCTGATTTTCCTGAGTTCTAAACATATTCTGGTTATCAGCCCTTTATCGGATGTGTAACATGCAAATATTTTCTTCCATTCTGTAGCGTGTCTGTTTGCTCTCATGATAGTTTCCTTGGCTGCGCAGAAGCTTTTTAATTTGATCAGATCCCATTTATTTATTTTTGTTGTTGCCGTGATTGCCTTTGAGGTCTTCTTCATAAATTCTTTGCCTAGGTTAATGGCTATAAGAGTTTTTACAACATTTTCTTCTAGAATTCTTATAGTTTCATGCCTTAGGTTTAAGTCTGTTATCTACCATGAGTTGATTTTTCTGAGAGGTGAAAGGTGTGGATTCTGTTTCAGTCTTCTGCATGTGGCTATCCAATTTTCCCAGCACCATTTATTGAATAAGGATTCTTTCCCCCAGTGTGTGTTTTTGTCTGCTTTGTCAAAGATTAGATGGCTATATGAGGATGGTTTTATATCTGGGGTCTCAGTTCTGTTCCATTGGTGTATGTCTCTGTTCTTTTGCCAGTATATGCTGTTTTAGTTACTATAGCCTTATAGTATAGCTTGGTGTCTGGTAAGTTGATGCCTCCAAATTTGTTCTTTTTGCTTAAGATTGCTTTTGCTATACGGGGTCTTCTTTGGTTCCATACGAAGCATAGAATTATTTTTTCTAAATCTGCAAAAAATGACGTTGGCATTTTAATAAGGATTGCATTGAATCTGTAGATCACTTTGGGTAGTATAGACATTTTAACAATGTTGATTCTGCCCACCCATGAGCATGGTATGGTTTCCCACCTGTTTATGTCCTCTGCTATTGCCTTCCTCAGTGTTTCATTGTTCTCCCTATAGAGGTCTTTTACCTCCTTAGTTAAATATATTCCTAGATATTTTATTTTCTTTGTTGCTATTATGAAGGGTATTGAGTGATTTGGTTCTCTATTTGATTGTTGTTGGCATATAGGAATGCTACTGATTTCTGTACATTGATTTTGTAACCTGAGACTTTGATCAGTTTGTTTACCAATCTCAGTAGTCTCATGGTAGAATCTTTCAGGTTCTCTAGATATAAGATCGTATTGTCAGCAAAGAGCGATAGTTTGACTTCTTCTGCTCCCATTTGGATGCCTTTGATTTCCTTCTCATATCTGATTGCTCTGGCTAGGACTTCCAGCACTATGTTGAATAGAAGGGGTGATGGAGGGCAACCTTGTCTGGTTCCAGTTCTAAGTGGGAATGCTTTCAATTTTTCCCCATTCAGTATGACGTTGGCTGTGGGTTTGTCATATATGGCTTGTACCATTTTTAGGTAAGTCCCATCTATGCCTATTTTGTTAAGTGTTCTTATCATAAAAGGGTGTCGAATTTTGTTGAATGCTTTTTCTGCATCTATTGAGAGGATCATATGGTCTTTGTTTTTGCTTCTATTTATGTGGTGAATTACATTTATAGATTTGCATATGTGGAACCATCCCTGCATCTCTGGAATGAAGCCCACTTGGTCTTGATGGATTATTTTCTTGATAAGCACCTGAATTTGGTTTTCTAGTTAATCCTGCTTTAACTAAGACAATGAAATTTGGCTTAAAAAAAGTATTCAGCACCATTGCTCACAGGTCTTTCAGAATTTGTTCTTAAAGTTTCCAGAATTTTTCTGTCTGTAAAGTATGGGAATTGCTGAGCTATATGAGAAGGCTTCTCTGGGTTAGCCAATGGGAAGTTAAGCAATCATCAAAAGAATCGATGTACATTCAGTATGGTAGCTTAGACTACACAATGATCCTCTCCCCTTCACTTTAGCTCAGGAGAGACATGATTCTAAGCACTGAGGTATGAGGAGTCAAACTGTTGTTTGCTTTTACAATTGGTCTTTCCAACTAACAACAATCTCTGGCACGGATGCTATTGGTCCTTAATGTCCTGTGATTTTAGGAAATTCTATAAATAGTTTGGATTGAGTTCAATTCAAAAATTAAAGAAGTTTAGTAAGATTCACTACTTTGGCAGAATAAGGGTCTGCTGGTTTAGTGTCCTTATAAAATACATATAAATATGTGTAGGTAAATCATAGTCTTAAAGTATACTTAGAATACTGCATTATTTAAACTATTACCTATTTTAACAAATGTCTATAATTAGAAGTAGCCGATGAAACTAAATCCAAAGTTACGACAAGGGAGACTCATTCTCACTTAAAACTGTGTTGCTTAGAGAAATTTTAAAAAGTTTTTGCCCTTAAAGCCATTCAAGGGTAGGTAAGGAGGCCCCCTCTCCTCATTTTTTACTTTAGGATTCCAATTAGGGCTGTGCCAGAAATTAGCACTTCTAAATATTTTAGAAAAGTCCAAGGAAGTGTTAAAAAGTCTTTTATACAGAAGAATGTCTTTCTACATCAGTGTGTAGAAAGAGAGAATTATCAGAATTTCCTAATAACACAAAGACAAAGTGAAGTCCATCTACTTTTGATCAGATGTCAAAGGAATGGGAGGTAGACTATTATGTCAACCCTTAGTCGGAGCTCCTCCAATAAAGGGCTAGTAACCAGAACTTACAAAGAACTCAAGCAAATCAGCAAGAAAAAACAAACAACCCTATTAAAAAGTGGGCACAAGACACGAACAGAAGCTTCTCAAAAGAAGAAAGACAAATGGCAAATAAACATATGAAAAAGTGCTGAACATCACTAGTCATCAGGGAAATGCAAATTAAAACAACAGTGAGATATCACCTTACCCCAGTTAGAATGGCATTTATTAAAAAGTCCCAAAACAATAGATGCTGGTGTGGATGCAGCATCTGTAAATGCAGAGAGAAAGGAATGCTTATACACTGTTGGTGGGACTGCAAATTAGTACAACCTCTGTGGAAAACAGTATGGAGATTCCTGAAAGAACTCAAAGTAGACCTACCATTTGATCCAGTAGTCCCACTACTGAGTATCTAACAAAAGGAAAAGAAGTTATTTTATCAAAGAGACACCTGCATTAGAGAGTTTATTGCAACACAATTCACAATTGCAAAGATGTGGAATCAACCAAGTGCCTATTGATTCATGAGTGGATTAATAAAATGTGGTATATGTATATCATGGAGTACTACTTAGCCATAAAAAAGTTGAATTGATACCTTTTGCGGTAGTCCGGCTGGAACTGGAGACCATTTTCCTAAGTAAAGTATCTCACGAATGGAAAAATACCACATGTACTCAGTAATAAATTGGAACTAACTGATGAGCACCCACGTGCACAGAGGGAAGTAAAACTCAGTGAGAAACTGGGTAGGGGAATAAACCAACCTAATTGGTACTATGAACACTATCTGGGTGATGGGCACACCTCTAGCCAGAACTCAAGCATTACAAAAATGATCCATGTAACCTAAAACATTTGTACCCCCTTAATATTTTGAAATAAAACAATTAAAATAGTTAATATTGGAAACAACCTGATTTTCCAACAACTAGAGATTATACTTAAATGATTTATAATTCATCCACATAATGTACTCAATACATTTATTTTTAAAGTGATATTTAATATATGAGAAAATGCCTATGATAGAATGCTTAGTAAAAAGGGAATGCTAAACCACGTTATGTGTGTATGTACATATATACATATGCATGTGTGTGTATATATATTGATCTCAATTTTTGTTAAAAAATATATTTATGCTCTAAAAGTAGACTTAAAAATAGTATATCAAATATGTAAGATAAACATTACAGAACCAAAAAATATAAAACTTAAATGGATGATATAAAAGTAAACATAAAAAAACCCTAAACAGTTTCCATTGACTCTTAAATGGGTTGATGAGTTGTCGTATGCACCCTCTCTCTCAGGTACAGAATCTCTACTTTGAAGACTGAACTTGGTTAGTGGACTCTGAGGCCTGATATCGGCCAGGAAAAATTTCTGTTACGTTTTGAACATTAGGTAGGTATTTTTAAATTGTTTTTCTTTCTTGAATTTAGTCTATTTCAAAGACAATTGAATCCTTTACTCCCCCTTTCTCATGGTATAGAAAGTTTTCATTGTCACAACAGGGAAAAATAATCAAATATAATTATTCATAGTCTGTTTTCCTTCTATGCCTTCTATGGATAAAGGATCATCCTCTAGTCACATCTTACCATTATTCCTTTATTTTCCTTTGTGCCTGAGCTCTTACATATTTTTCACCTTGTAGAGTCTATCTATTACTATGAGTTGTCTAAGTTTTGTAATGAGATGAGGTATAAATTTAAAAAATTAAAATGTTCATTTTCCCTTCTATCTTCTCAGAAGCATCCTTTATTCATAGTTTCAAAAGACCACATTAAAATTTTTTTTTTAAAAAAATGTGAATACTGG
>RJWJ010014609.1:0-37550 GCA_004363605.1 Indri indri | reverse complement strand
TTCCGGTCTCCTCCCACTTCCAGCAGAGCTTTGTTTCTGAGAGGGTGTGTCTCTGTCTGTCGGGTTTTTCTGCAACTCTTAGACACAAATGCAAACCTTTTCTCCACCCTCTCCAGTACCAAAAAAACAAAGACGTTTCTGGCCAAAGTCATGCAGCAAGACAGTAAGTCAAGCAACTACAAGTCTTAGTTCTGTTTCTTGATGACTAGATCATCCGGCCTCTCAAGCAAAGAAAGAAATTTAAGGGGGTGAGGGGTGGGAAAAGCTGAAATATGCCTCTACACAACATGCCTCAAGGACACCTGCGGTTTCAAGTATTTTGTCCCATTGTCAGACCATGAGTCTTGATTTTTGGTTTGGCAGCTATGGCTGTTGCAAATACAGTCAGTAGAAAAACCAAAGAACTTGTAGAAAAGGGAAGATTCAATGAAAGAAAACCCCTAAAACTCAACAGCACATTGACAAACAGATTTCGAATGCTTTTTATAATGTTATGTAACTAGAGTTGGAAAAGCTGAAATTCTATTGGCTTCTACTCTCAAATAAAGGTATAATCACAACTTAGGCAAAAATATATATTTACATATATATTACATCTATTATATATGTATGTGTGTGTGTGTGCGCACGCGCATGTGTTTGTGAGTATGTGTTTGTATGTGTATTTAAATTTGGGAAGGAAAACCTTCCAAGAGGAGACAGGTACATTTTAAAGAAGGTACCAATGGAAGAAAAAACTTTGCATTATAGAAGAAAAGATAGAAGTGGTATAGCAGAAAACATGTAGAGACCGAAAGTTAACTTTCAAGCAGAAAAAAGAAAGAGGGGGAGGAAAGACTCCAAATGGGCATGCAGAGTTGGTAAACAAATGTGGAAACTTTTTTTTTTAAGATTCCCATTTCTAAACTAAAAAGCTAAATGTTTTCAGAATGATTCTAATGAAAAGCCCTTTAGAAAAGGTTCTGTTCAAACTTAGGCAAGGTGACCAGAGGTTAACTTACAGGTGATCACCACTTCAGTGTTTTATCTGTGGAAATAAGGAAATAATCAGTCTTACAGTTGGATTTGGATTGTTTTCTTCTGACTTATCCAATCTCATTATGGCCCAACTGTCCACGGGCTTCTTTCTGCTTCCAGGGTAACATCCCAACTCATGGCAGAGCCTTGGGGTGCTCTGACAAGGAGCCCTTTCCAGCCATCCATCATCATGAATTGCCCACTACTTTCCAACATAGATCACCTGCAGAGTCTGGGCCTATCTCTTCCCTGTCCACAGAATGTGACTCTGTTCTCCAAGTTATTCCCAGATTTCACTCTTCCTTGTACTCCTCCAGAACGGTCCAAATACTTTTTGGCACTTACAACATCATTCTTTATGCTATTGCTCACTTATTCCTTATGTACCAGAATAATGTATTGGAGAAGTCAGTCATTTGTCTTGTCTCTCAATGCAGCAGGAACACAGAGTGAGTGAATCATTTTGACATCTTGTGTGTGTGCATGTATGTGTGTGCACATACACTCTTGTACATATTTACTTTATATTTTTTCAGATTCAACATATTTTTCTTCTTCCTCATTTAAGCCAAGTGGAAGTTCCCAAATACAGATAGCTCTGCTTACTCGGCCAAACCTATAAAAGTTGTTTGACCTCAAGTTGAACTATTTTAGTCTGTGGCTTTTCAGTTTTAGAGACATTAGAAAGAGTTTATTGCAAGAACCATAATCCTAAACCAAATCTTGGAACACAGAGTCTAGAGATAGTATAGAATATTTGAAATCTAACTCATTCTAGAAAATCTGAGTCTAGAGTATCCACAAGAATCAAATCTATTCAACATTTTTAGGAACTGACAAGAGCGATTCCTTCAGTGAGCCAGTTGCCTTTGTAAAGTAATGGAACTCCCCACTTGTTCCTGATATTGCCATATCATCATCTTTTGGTGCGTTAACTGAACCTGGAGGAAATGAAGCATGAAAATGGTTAATGGCATTGGATTTAATACAAACCTTTACAACTTCTTTTTCTTTTTTTAACATTTCACCTCCTATACCTCTTATATCTCTTCCTGGACCAACTGGAGATAAAAATCCATTTTTGGCATTTATTGGATTAAATTAACTGAATTCTCTTTCCTTAATGTAATAAGAATATATTTTAGGGGACTTGGTTTTACTTTTGATTTTCTGAGGGAGAAAATGACATAATTTCATAGAGGTACGTCCCTGACACATGCATGTCTGCCCATTATCTGGAAAAAGCATGTGTTGAACAAGTGGAAATGCTAGGAGCTGCTGTGTTTGCCATTTACTGTCTTGGATGTGATAGAGAGGCTTCTTGGAAATTCTTCTTGTTTCCATGGGATTTTTGCAGCAAGGTACTGAGGGGTGGTAGACTGCACTTCAGTAGGCTCTCACCAGAAAAATGTTACTTAGTATTCTTGAGCTTGGTTTCTCAGCTCTGTAGGTTCTACACTTTTGGGGGGCAACTAATTTGTGGACTGGTACACAAAGCGTCCCATACAGCTAATTGTTCTTCGCTAGTTAACTAGTATATTCATCAATTGTGAAAAATGCTTAAGATTTAAGAACTAGAGCCAGTCATATGTAAAATAATTACTTGAGAAAACAAGTAATTATAAGTGGGTATAATTTTGCAGGGTCTCAGATAAAGTAATGGGGATCTAATAACTCTTATTGGATATTTTCACCATGCTGTTGAAGAAAATATCATCCCTCAAAGAGCAAACTGTTGAAAATAAAATATAACTAACCCTACATGTAAATTTTCTGCTTTTGTAATAGCTACCCATGGTTCCATTTCTTTCTTATTTCAGTACAATGTGTTTTACCAGGAAATATTTTGGATTGAAATTGAAGAGACATAGTTTCTGATTGTGCCATTAACCACTATTTTCCACTCCCTTTAACCACTTGGTGCTTTCATTTCCCCATCTGTCCAATGTCAATTAGAAGGCATGCCCTACCTACTCTATAAGATTATGACAAAATTTTTAAAAATTAGGAAAACTCTTTACAAGCAAAAAGTGGGATATTTGTATTAAACTGTTTCTGCGATTGT
The DNA here is from genome assembly GCA_004363605.1 of Indri indri. NCBI lineage: Eukaryota > Metazoa > Chordata > Mammalia > Primates > Indriidae > Indri > Indri indri. The sequence continues at coordinate 34,468 of RJWJ010014609.1, read as the reverse complement.
TGCTACAAATAGTATTTTACATTATTTGAGGAACAGAATCAAGATGTAGATCCCTTTTAATTTTTAATCTATTAATAATAGAATATTCCTCTCTGACCTCTCCTGTTACAGCTTCTTCATCCTATTCTTTAGTTTCCATTTGGTATTATTTTATTCTATACAGAGTTATGATTTCTCTCTTCCATAATCCAGAACCCAGACTTGAAACATTAGTGTAGTCCTAGATTCTTAAATTGACCTATTATTCCAGCCATAAATTTACAACATTTCTATAGGTGATAGCCCATTTAGAGACCACATATTAATGCAACCTATATTAAAGGTGGATGCTGCCTTGTAGTTATCCAGTTAAAAGTAGAGAAAATAATTTCTTGCCAGTTTATCTCATGCGGATGTTGATGAGATGTAAGGAGCACCAGTTTCTTCTGAATTTGCAAATAATCCTTGTTCTGTCTGTCTTTACCCCAGAGAACATTTACCTGCTCACTAAAGAATGTATTTCCCAAAGCAAATCTCACATGGTTTATAGATGGAAGATTTCTTCAAGATGAAAGTGAAGGTAAGAAAACTAAGTCAATGGAAATGGGTCTGGTACAGAAAGAAATGTTCACAAATAACATTAGAAATTGTCATTGCCCAAGTTGAACTTGGCATTTAAGAATAATTCTCATTCCAAGAAAAACATCGTCTTGCCTACCAGTTGTCATTTTCTGATACTTCATCTGGCTCCTCCAAGAGGGTGGAGTGTAACATTTCCCAGAAAGAAAAAAATACAGTTGGCTTTGTCAAACCACATAGAAACTCTTGTATTTAACTTTTAGTAAAAGCAATTCTCATATACGAGGGCAGAAAAAGATTAATTCAGCACACATGTATTAAAAAATTCTCTGCTTTTGTAACATAGTCATCTGTTCTTCCATTTCTTTCTTATTTCAATGCAATGTGTTCAATTAACTTAGCACCACTGCTTTAAATCAGTCAATAAATAATTTCTACTTTTTCTTGTGCAGATCTGAGGTGGGGATTGGGGGGAACTGGAGGAAATATATATAAGGGAGTTGGCTCCTTGACAAATATCATGTTCATCAGGAGGATTAAAAGTTCCCGGAGCAGGAACAGACATTGAGACAAAGCTCAGGTGATAATACACAAAGCCATATTTTTCATAGGCAATAACCATGACAGCCTCTGTCAGAATAATCTCACCATCTCCTGCCTGGACAACAACCATTCTTCTTCCTCCCGAGTCATCATTATTCAAAGCTCAATACATTTTTAGTAATAACTAAGTCACACAACTCTTGCCGCATTATTACTTTTAATTGATAAATTAAATGCTTATGAATGATTGCATTGATCACTTGATGCATTTTGAGACTACTATTGGTTTCATCATTAGTTTGCTTGAAAAACAGTTCACCCATAACAATGACAGAATGCAATCCTAAAAATATGTGTTAAAAGTTATTATAAATATATTCTTCTGTTATATAAGCTTTGCATAGGTAGAGCACCCAGATTTTGATGTGCCCATGCTTTCATAAGCAATAGGCCAGATGGTGTGGTCAGAATTCCACCAGCACACCACTGAATTTAGCTATTACTTTGACAAGTAATAACTTCAGAACCAGCATTAATAATCTTTAATGTAAAGAAGCTGTGAGAGTCCAGAAAATTCTGAACTATGTTGAAAGATAGTTTCACATTAATTTTCTGCTGCCATGTGTGCTATTTGGAGGTTGTACTAATAGTGGCAGAGTTTTATTTCTAAAGAAGACTCACAGGACCCAAAATGACAATACTTATAAAAATACAGTTTATTTCAGGAAAAGAATACAACATAGGAACACAATTAAATACGCACCATATGTTACACTTACAGCAAGGAGTTGGGAGAAGTCAGATTTGGGCTTCTTTGTCCTCCCTCTGTAAGAGCCACAGCCAGACACACTTTCTCTCTCAGATTAGGAACCACTGATACATGCACAGAACACCTCGGAAGTTGGAAGTCCAAAATAGAGTCTCGATTGAGGTTATTTTATATTTTACTGGTCATTTAGGTATATTCCTGCTATATAACCAGACTCCACAGCAGAGCTCTCCCAGGGTCTAACCCAGAACAGGTGCAAATCATTAATCTCACAGTTATCAATAAACAATGCTGATGGGCTGGGACAATCTGCCCCAAACCCCTGAACCCATGGTCACAAACAAAGCTACACTATTAATCAATGCATTTTTTATACCTTGACCATGGATCAATGCCATGCTGGAGCTTGAGCAAACAGCTCAGGTTAATTCCAGATCTGCTAAAAATTGACCCTCACTACAGAGAAGATACAGTTTGACCACATTGAACTCTACATTACCATAAATTGATAATGTCATACCTTTGCATTATTGTATGGCTCATACAGAAAATGTTGTTGACTAGTCATGTTCTTATCTGCCTTGTAGGAATATACATTACCAATGAAGAGAGAAAAGGCATAGGTGGATCGTTGGAACTAAAGTCTGTTTTGACAAGGGTGCATGGTAATGATCCAGCCCAATCAAACAATCTGACCATTTGGTGTATGGCTCTGTCTGCAGTCCCTGGAAATAAAGTGTGGAATATCTCATCGGAAAAGATCACTTTTTCCTTGGGTGAGTTGTCTATTTAATAAGGTCAAGAAGGTTGGCTAAGACTGCCATAAATGCAGAACATGTCTAATTGGAACAAATAGAATACTCATTATTTTTACAATATTTTAATCTCAGAAAAACTTTCTACATAAGTCAAAACTATTAAATTTCAAATTATCGAACATTTTTGACAAATAGGACTCCACTAAAAATAATTTCTTCAAATAAAAGTAAAGTAGATGATTCCTGTTTCCATAAAGAATTTCTGTTGAATACAACAAATTTTTTGTTCGAATTCCATTAATCCTAACTCTTAATTAATTAGCACTTTTGTTAATTTACTACATAATGGAAATTAATACTAATGTTAATGATCAAGAAAGATTAGAAAGATCCTAAAATTTCTTTTGAGTCATTAAAAACATTCAATTATATACAGTATATATAATTTTAGTGCTTAAGAATTGATAAGCCATGTATACAATACAAATGCCATAAAAATAGGGACAATATCTTAATGATTTTAGTACTCCTAGTTTAAGCACAATATCTGGCACATACAAGACTTATGTGATTTGAACATTAATAATTATTACATTTGACTAACCAGAATATTTGCTACCCTGAACCAAATCAAATAATGGAGATTTTACTACATAAAAGATGAGAACAAATGTCTCAGTAAATATAGTGATAACAGACATGCCTATAAAAAATAGAAGTTTGTAATGACAACTGTCAAATATACATATTTAAAAGTAATCTTATAAAACTCAAACAGATTTGCAAATCATTATTACAACTCTATAGGGCCATTAACTTCTTTAACCACCATCCTATTTTCAGAGATGCTATAATCTATAACATACTCATAAAAACACAGAATAATTTATAAGGAAAAGAGTTTTCCTTTGTTCCGAGGATGCAGTCTGCATCTTGGGTCCCGCCCAGCTGCTTCACAAATGCAGTAGTTTGTTACCGGGACCCTTGGATAAAGGAGATTGTGTGTCTCAGCACCAGTCCATCTTCGCTGCTCAGAAGCAGATGTCATTCTGACTGTGGGACAGTGGCATCATCCCCATAGCCCTGCCTTTGTGTCTATGTACATGTATGGACACATCAACTTGTGAACTTTGAATTAATTATTCAGAACTGGTGATGGACTTACGCTAAAACAGCCTTATTCAACTTTGCCTGATTCCCTCAGGAATAAGGACACCTCCTTCTTAGAAGGCTGGACAGGGGTAGGCCTGCAGTCTTGGAACGACGTGAAGGTAACTGGTTTTCACACAGATTTGCCAGAAGCTTTGGCGAAATAAAGACATAAAATAAAAGACCCTAAAACCTCAAATTCCAAAAGAGATTCCTATTCTCATCATAGGCAGAACCATGTCTGTCTGAAAAAACAGTATTTTCTGACGTTAAAACTGTGCTTGATTTTAAGATCAGAAAATACTTTTAGGGTGATAGGAAGAATACTGATTCTGACACCCAAAACACACTGTAATTCCAATCTTGTAGGGCAGTGTAATTTTAGGCCCTCAGTAGGTGGTTGATTTTAAATTGCCAATGACTCTTTATCTTTTATGATCAAACATTAAAGAGAATAAATCTTGAAGAGTTCAGTTTCCCAAAATTACAGCTTACATTCTGGTTCCACTCTGACCTATATACATCCTTCTGAAAGATTTAGAAGATTCAGCCGAGACTCTGTAAAGCCATCGCTGTATATCTCCCTATTTGCTACACATTCTTAACATTAACTGCCACATGAATTGTATTTAACTCACACTGTTTCTGGTGGATGCTTACAAACTCTGGGGTAAACTTCTGAGGCATGGCGCGAGAGTCATCGCCTTATGAACAAGCTATTATTGTTCACAAGATACTGAGATGAAAACACGGAAGAAAAATCTGTTGTCTCTGAGAGCTAGAGTAGAAAAATTCTGAGACTTTTACAGAGCAGGATGGAGATTTAGTTAAAGGGAGAATTTCCGCTCCTTTTTGTTCCCAGAGAAGGGTGATAATGTTGGAGGCTACAGGGCAACAGCCTCTGAGGTGCTCCCTTCCCCACTACGCTCGGTCCCCCAGGAAGTTCAAGTGCTCAGTGATTCCTGTTCTAGAGAACTCAGACAGGGGAAGGGGTGAGGGTGAGGGTGATCAGTGGCTCTTCAAGCACCTATTTGAGCACCAGAGCTTGGAGAATTCTCATGAATCAACAGTAGCTACAAAATAAAACAACAAAAAAAGTCTTTCTAAGAACATCCTGTCCTCCTAGCCTTGTCAGGATGCCTAAAATTGCAGCACCCCTGAGTCTGTTTTGGGCATATTCAAACAGTTGGGTTTTGTGGGGGGTTGGGGGACTTTTTGAGGTGGAGGGGAGACGTTTTGTTTTGTTATAATCTGAAAGTTAGGTGTAATACCCCCTGGGGTGGGTAATATTTTGGCTGTCATCAACCTTGAAAGAGATTTGTTTGTTAAATGGATTTCCACCCGTAACTGTTGAGATTCAAGACCTTTGGGATAGAAAGAAAGAGAGTTAAGTGCTGACGGGTTATGTGAGTGTGTGTGTGTGTGTGTGTGTGTGTGTGTGTGTGTGTGTGTGTACTATGCATTTGTATTCTGGGATGTGGAGAGAGGAGCACAAAGAGATTTCTCAACAGTGGGACGGGAGGACCACTGAATATTGTGGTGGAAGTTGCCAGACAAATACTTCTTGTTTCATGACTTCCCTCAGCGCAGCAGGCCCCACACCTGTGACTGACCCTGGGGCTCCCGAGAGTATCAATAGAGAACTATAATAGGCGTATAAATCACCCAGGGGCCTTGTTAAAATGCAAATTCTGATTCAGTAAGGCTGATTGGGACCTGAGATTCTGCATTTCTTTCTTCTTTCTTTCTTTCTCTCTTTTTTTATGGTAAAAGTTTATTTTATATATCTACTAGGAGAATCCCAAGAGGAAAAAAGTACTACCGAGTTAGACAGAGCAGATAATTGACACTGAATTTTAGTGAAATTCCAAGTTCTTTTGTTTTTGTTTTTTAATCTGAATTCATTAAGACACATACACACTCCAATATAAAGAAACAACATGTACTAAACTAACTACATACAAAGATCTCATTATTGGAACACTAGTGATGATTATTTTAATATTCTCACAGTTTTGCAATTTTGAGAATATGTCGGCATTATATAAGAAGAAGGAAGAGGTGAAGGAGAAGGAGGAGGAAGATAAGGTGGTAGATGGAGGCCTAATTAAGAACTCTTTGTCACCAGTAGAGACTATGGACTACACACAGGCAATGGGTGTAACACAGATACTAATTCACATTACAAGAGTGGGCTACCTTAACAATTAACTGATGCCCAGACTCCCTGTAGAATTCCTGTGCTACGACTCTGGTCTTATTTTTTCCTATATGTATGTAATTTAAATGTCATCATGATGAATAGTCCCTTGGATCTTTTTTGGGAAAAAGAGTTCTGAATTCAAGTATTTGGCTTTGTGTGTAATACACACAACTTTTTAGTATCCATGAGATAACCTATGCTCTAACAATAAAGATCTTTCAATACTAGGGGTTTTAACTTCTGCCAGTTCCTACTTACTCATTCTTTTGGAGGTTAGTTTATATATGTTTCTTAAACAACACATAATTTATATAAAATATAAAAATTAATGTACATTCTCAAGATCAGATCCAGTGACAAAATGCGCTCCCTGAATCTAGTAACACATTTATTCCTTGCTGCATGTGAGTTGCGTATGAGAAACGTGTGCTGCATTGTTTTGTGATCCATGCAGTAAATGTTCACAAAAAGAAAAAGCAAAAACTAGACTTCCTTCAGCTTCTAAAATTAACCCTCCTGATCACAAGAGACTTACTGACAAAAATAAAAGCACTGATGGTTGCATTGAACGCATGCTGGGCTGAGTTAGTCTTGGAAGAGTTGGCTGAAAGGGCCACAAGGGAAGCACTGGTAGCCGCAAATTTTCCTTTTGTTTTCTTATGGGACTGAGACTATTCTCCCATGGCTTTTCCCTATACCACAGGCTTTTGCTAAAGAGGCATTTCAGGCCTCAAATTAAAACAATCGTTTCCTTTAGTGAAAAAGCTGAGAAATGCCTCTGTTGAGTTTCTGATCCTAGAAACAGCTTGCTATAGGTCCTTAAGGCAAATGCCAGGAGTCAAAGAAATTGTAGAACAGTCTGAGGATGTAAACAATAAAATCGCTGACTGAAGAGTTATATCCCTGGGTAAAAACTCTTCATAAGAAGGTCTATCTGGATAAGACCAGCTTTTTGGTTTTTGAAGTTAATGTGAATTTTATATCCTAGAAGCACTGTACTTTATTCCTATTGTAGAGACTTCTGGAGTAGATAAAAGTTTATGACGTTGTTTTGAAAAAAATACATAGCATGGAGAAGCTACTCAAATACCAAGCAATTTTCAGGTTTGCTTTTGTTTGATTTACATTTTTACTTTCATGTTTGGCATATGAAAAAACAAACTGGGAAATCATAATGTTGGAGTAGTTTACGGGTGTGCTGTCATGATATCAATAAGCTTACTTATACAATAAGACCTCTGCAGAAAGTGCTCAGCTCAATGCCACATTCCAGAATAGCCACTGTTCGTTTCTTTTTTAAATTTCCTATGTTTACAGGTTTCACAAATATCCCTGAAATCTTCTTAATATGCTTGGCAATAATAAAATTCGTGGCAATATCATCACAGGTTGGAGTTCTATCTACCAAAGCATGGATGGCTGCAGGTTGCCTCTGAAACAGTTTAAGATATTTGCTATTGGAAAATGAGGCTCCAATCCACCCCACAGAGTACTGGTCACCATTTCCAAACCCTGGCGTTTGCAGTTTAAAGCCTCCATAACTGTAGATACCTGATGAAGTAGAGACATGGTTTCTAGGAACAAATCTTACAATTTGATCAGGAAATTCCTGCCAAACTGAGAAAGCAAAAACAAGGTGCTGGACACTAATGAGTGTGTCATCATCTGCTATTAACACTACATTGTTTTCCAGTTCAGGGAAGACCTGGAGTTGATTTCTCATTCCGTTTGCCATCTGTTGTTTGAAGATCACAGGGACAGGGTGAGGCCCTAGAGAATTCCATAACTCATCTGGTTCCTTCTCCCCAATATTGCTCCATACCACAATCACTTTGTGCAGATGTGGTACTGCCTGATAATGATTTAAAAGTCTCAATAAAAAATCCATTCTGTTGTATGTCTGCATCATAAGAGTAGAAGAATCGAAGGTGGACTTGTCCTGGGATTTTATGTCCCTGTGCGACATGAGCATCTTGTCTTTTTTGATGTTGGGAAGGGAAGTGGTCAAAGCTCCAGCTATCAATAGTAATACGAGGGTGACCACCAAAGAGAAACAAAGCACTCAGGTCCTCATTACTCTCCAGGAAGTTTGCAGATGTGGTAGCACCTCATTGTATTAAAGTTCAATTTTTAAAAAAATTTTCTTCATGGCTTCAGTGGTTGATAGGAACAGGCTGTCTTGGCACTAGTGTACAGAAGATTGCAGTGGAACCACCCGATTTACTTGTTTGCAGCTTGGTTATGGTAAAATGGAAGAGCAAGGCTGGGCCCAGTGGCTCATGCCTGTAATCCTAGCACTCTGGGAGGCTAATGTGGAAGGACTGCTTGAGCTCAGGAGTTCAAGACCACCCTGAGCAAGAGTGAGACCCCCGTCTCTACTAAAAATAGAAAAAATTAGCCTGGTGCGGTGGTGCATGCCTGTAGTCCCAGCTACTCAGGAGGCTGAGGCAGGAGGATCGCTTGAGCCCGGGAGTTTGAGGTTGCAGTGAGCTGTGATCACACCACTGCACTCCAGCCCAGGTGGCAGAGTTAGACTCTATCTCCAGAAAAAAAAAAAAAAAAATTTTTTTTAATTTAATCAAACAGAAGGGCAAGATTCTTCATTTCTAATGCGATACCACTGGTCTGTGGACCACATTTTGAGAAATAAGAACCTAGCAAGCCTTGGGGTTTGGTTCATTTCTTGGTGGACCAGATAAGGGCTGAAACAAGCTCTGAGGAAGCCCCGGAATTGAGCCAGCTGCCTTTGTGGGACAGACCCCTGGCTGCGGCTGTCCATGAAAGTGGTTCTGAGAGCCCTGCCAAGCCTACTCCAGAATGGACACATTTGGGAACAAATGAAGTGGCTTTGGGCAGCAGCTCATCCTCTTATAACACTACAGTAAATGAAGGGATCTGAAGCCTGACTGAGCTGTTTGTGCTAAATTCCGCATTTGAGTTTTGGTAAATCATCCTTCTGTTTTAGATTTTAATCACTTCTTTTTACATGTCCTGAGTTTCATTTTGACCAAGGCAGAGTTTCTACTTTATAGTCCAATCTAAAACCAGACAGACTTTTTGGGGGCCTCATATTTCATGTTGAAAGCTATGTATCCCCTTTGTCACAGGACAAAGAGCTCATCTCAAAATGTAAATCTTGTAGTAATATCTTCCCAATGCACTATGAGGCTGAACCTCTGCTTACAAAGACATTTGGTGATAAAATATGGCAGAATAGTATCTTAAAACAGAAATGTTCAATTGATGAAAAATAAAAGTTTCCCATTATGGAAATCTGGGCTTGAGCATAATCCATCAACATCTTCTGTTCCAGGAGTTGGCAAACTTTTTCTGTAAAGGGCCAGATAGTAAATACATTTTAGGCTTTGTAGAGTACATGATCTCTATTACAGTCACTCAACTGTCACTGGAGCACAAAAGCAGTCATAGACAATATGGGGAAAAAAGTGGGGGAGGGGATGACTGCATTACAAATAAAACTTTATTCACAAACATAGGCAGTTGGCAGGATTTGACTGTGGATCATAGTTTGCCCATCTCTGTTTTAACCAATCTACAGAGAACAACATGCAGGCATTCATTTACCAGGCCCATGCTCCATCTTATTCAGGTACTACTTTGGAAATAATGCTTATGATCCACCAGCATTCAGATGCACACCTAAAGTTGGTCTTGTGGCTCCCAGTGTTAAGAATGAATTTGTATGCATTGAGTCATCCACTTTCATTTGCCACGATGCATAAATATAGTGAAGAATAAAGCAATTCCTTCTCTCAAAGGGCATATCCAATGAAACAGAGTGATACGGCTTTCTCCAGGGTAAACATTGAGGGGTGAGCAAATCACAAAGATCCCCAGGCTTTCTCAAGCTTGAGAAGGTACATGCAGGGAAGTTTGGGGATGAGAAGGATGAGAAAGCATCAGGCAACATCATGAACAAAAAGACCAAGAAGCCACAGAGAGTATTTTGTGTTTGAGAAACTGGGTTGAAACATTGGATAGAGGGTACGATTGGAGAGAGATGGAAAAGATAATAAACAGTGTCAGGAAATGCAGTTAGGAGTGTAGTGAAGCCAAATCACCATCAGGCTTGTCTGTCAGGCTGAAGAGTTCAAACGTATTTGGGGTGGTGTGAGGAAAGAGGATGGTCGTTTCATTAACCAGTGCACACACTTTCTATAGAACTGTCCCCCACCATTTCAGAGATCGTTAGCACAAAAGCACTTATATGATAGCAAGTCACAGCCAGCTGTGAGCACTGCCTACAGCCAACAGAAATAACACTACCAACAATGAGAATAAAACATGGATGCATGTCGCTTAGGAAAACAAATTCCTTCCCTTGTGCTATGTGCTATCAAGTGACATAACTTAAATAATATGTACTTGTTCCTTAAAGTAAATTACAGAATAGAACTGATCATAGAAGTTGTAATTAAATATCCAAATAATTGACGTAGCTCATCAGATATGTGACACTTTATCCAGTGACATTATGTCTAAAAAAATCACAAAATCCTCTAACCTCAGAATCATCTAACCAAATTTAGCCACATGTTCCTAAAGTCGGTAGAGTCTTCTTGCATTTGTAAATGGTTTTTTCTAAGAGGACTATTTTAAACTACCGTCATAGAGGCTTAAGGAATTGACATGAATTTAAAATATAGGTAAAACAACGTATTGTAGACTCTATTTCAATACCCGCCCCCCACACACAGAAAAGTTGTAGCTAAACAAAAATGTTATGACGAAAGTTGAAATTTTAGAAATAGCAGAATAATACCGTAAATCTTAAGTTCATTAACGTTACATCCTGTTGGATAGTTGTTTCATTGTTTCTACTCTTGCTGATTAAAAAAATTGTTGTGGGTTTATGGATTTTGTAAACTGCATGGCTACTTTTCAAATACTCCAAAGTAATAAATGCTATAATGGTTTTACCTGGTCTTGGTTAAATGTCACTTTCTCCAGGCTTTCCTGGACCTCCCAACATGGACCTGTGCCCTTTCATTGCATGCCGGTGGCACCTCCTACTTCCGCCGTCGCACACTCAGCACAGGGCCTGGCTGCCTGCTTTCCAGGTTGTGGGCTCTTTAAGGACTGTCCCACGTCTTTCTCATTCACCGTTACATTCCACTGCCTTGCACGGAACAGGCCTTCAATATTGATTTGTCATATAATGAATAAATAAAGCATACTTAGGAACTGAGTCAATACCTTACATTCTATTACAATATTTTGTTCATTATAAATATCTGTTTGATCCTTTCAGGTTCTGTAAATTCCCCAACAGACCTTCCACTGAGTGGTACAGAATCTACGCTTGGCACCCAACCTTCTCCAGCTGACAGTGTATCTCCTACAAGTAAGAACGTTTTGCATTGTTCATCTTTCCATAAACTATATTAATCCTTTAACTAAGCAGATTAATAAAGAAAAAAGTTCAGCAAACTTGCATGATTCATGCCTGTTTCTTAGCTAGCCTTTTATTTTTTGCCTAAAATGAAATTCTATTTTTTAACACCATTATTGAGGTATAATCCACATATCATGCAACTCACCCACTTAAAATGTACAATCCACTGGTTTTTAGTATGTTCACAGAGCTGTGCAACCTTCACCACAATTTCAGAACATTTTCATCGTCCACTCCTAAACATATTATATACTATTCTTATGACTTTGAAGAATTAACACAACCTTCAAAGTCCTTCATTTAATGCCCTGGGAGAAATCGGGGCCAATAATGTTCAGCAAGGAATTTAAATTCCGTATTTATTATTAAATAGGTTAATAAATTGACAGTCCTTCTCCACAACTATGTTCTCAGTAGGGAGTTTAAAAAATTGGTTATGAATAGGGATTCCTTGGGCCAGAGGTAGTTAGATCTTTTTGAATTTAAATTTGTTCTGGTTCAAATTAATTTTGACAAAGTTGACCGGTGAGGACTATGAATTCAGCCCTCCTGTTTGTGGCATCGTTAATAATGGAGGTCAGCCTGGGTCAGGGTCACTAAGGCAAAGGAATGGCAGTGACTCCCAGAAACTGGCTTTGACGCAAACAAATGTCTGTACCCTTGTGTTTAACAAAGAACCATGGTGACTTTCTCTAATGCAAAAAGCTTATATGCTATGTAGAGTAGAAGTGTGGATCTCATTTCTTATTTAATTAAAACTATCAATTTTAGCTCACAATGAGAACTGAAAATGGAATAAAACAAAGGCAGTCGGTAGGAATGAACAATTCCTTTAGCCGGTAGCCTTTGGCAGCACAGCCTGCAGTCACTGTCACAGGTTGATGCCTCTCAGAAAATGAAGCAGGTGGCAGAAATGCTTGTAAGTCACCCACCAAAAGTTTCATGTCCATTTGGCTTTTTCTTGTTCTTAATGTTGTATAATTTTTCTTTTTCTTCTACTTTTTTTTCTTGAAGCTTCTTTTCTTCCACTTTTAACTCATCATTCCACAATAAACCATAGTGGACTATGGCATTTTTCATTGAACAAATATTAGCATATTCGACTATGATAATACCTTAATCTCTGTAGTACCCTTTGTATTAGTTATCCATGGCTGCATAAAAAATTGCCTACAAATTTAGCAATTATAAAAACATATGTTGTTTCATGTGGTTTCTGGGGATCAGAAATCCAGAAGCAGCTTAGATGAATGGTGCAAACCTAGCTTCTTTCATGAGGTGTAGTCAAGCTGTTGGCTGGGGCTTCAGTCATCTAAAGGCTTGACTGGAGCTAAAGGATTTGTTTCTAAGTTCAAGTATGTTGGTGGGAGACGTCAGTTCCTTACCACATGGGCCTCTTGATAGTTCTTCTTATAATACGGCAACTAGCTGCCCCTAGACCAAGTAATTCAAGAAACAGATTGACTGTGACAATAGCCATGGTACCTTCCTATGACTTGGTCTCCAAAAATGCATGCTATCACTTCTGCTTTATTTTATCTATTATAAATAAGTCACTAGGTTCAGCTTATATCGAAGGGGAGGAAATTAGGCTCCAACTCTTGAAGAGAAGAATACCAAAGAATTTGTGGACAAGTTGAAACCACCATTCCCTATCATTTAGAAGTGTTTGCACATAAAATGAAATGTAGTTTGATCTTCTTTACTATGAGTAGTAGACGGAGCAAGCATTATCATTCCCATTTTCCAGATGGGAACACTGAGACACTGAGAGCTTAAATCATCATACACCTAGTAAATGATAGAGTTATTAATATTTATCCCAAAGTCTTCTGACTCTAAATCTAGTTCTCACCTCATTAGATACCATTTTTTTCTCCAATTGGTCTAAACACTTCCTAAGGATGAGGAACACATTTGTTTTGCCTCCTAGTATATGTCTAGCACAGAGAAGGCAGTCAAAATATATTAGTTGAATAAGTGAATGAATCAAGGAATTAATGAGAATAATGTTCTTTCACTATGTAAATGTTATTTAATAGACTCTATGGTGTTAATAAAAGATAATAATTTGTTTCTGCCTTCAGAAAGGTAGCAGTCTACTTGGAAGAGATGACATACACACATGAAAATAATAATTCAAAATAGTAATGTGAAAGGTGGCATACCTTATAGAATTAAAATGCCCAGGGAGAGGTATAGACCAGTAAGTGTTAGGCTTTGAGTTAGGAAAGGTTCATGAGGTCAGAAAATGTTGCCTAAGAGAGATGAAATAACCTGATCTTTTAAGTGTGTGTTGTATCTATTTGACTCCATGGAGAGCTTGTAAGAACACTTTAAACAGAGAAAACAAAGTGAACAGTTGTGCATTTACCAGGATGTTCATGGGCACTTAAGAAAACACCAATAGACAAGCTTGGGTCAAAGAGGTGGGATTCTGTACCAGAGAAGCAGGGATGAAGATTGGAAAATGCAGAATGAAGGGAGCCTTGACAACCACTGTAATTAATGTGTATACTTCCAAGTGATATTTCATTTACATGGGAGCAAATATTGTATATTCAGTGTACATATATTCCATTTCCCCCTCTTTTACAAAAATGGTAGCATACAATATTCATTGTTTTTTACCTATTTTTATTTAACAATATATCTTGGCCAATCTTTCCATATCAGTACATAAAGTACATTCCTCTTTTAACAGCTACATAGATCTGCTATAATTTATGTAACCAATACCATATTAATGGACACTTGTTTCCATTTTTCTATTATAAAAATGCCATAGACAATTAAAAAAATAAAGAAAGCCTTGAGCCCCAGCTGAAGGACTGTAAATGTTATTTTTTAGGAAATGGATCAGGGACCCCATTAAATATTTTTTTTAGAATGAAAGTGATATAATTCATTCACCAAATATCTATTGAGAATCTGCTATGTATCTGTACTCTTCTAGGTGCTGGGAATACAACAGTGAACAAAACTGAAAAAAAAAAAAAAGCCTACATGGCATTTACATTCTACTAGTTAAAAGAAGATATAAATCTCTTCTATTTGAATTTTTATGGGGTTAATCTACATATATTAAGTGCTTATGTCAGACCAAATTCTTACTTCTGTGAAGAAATTCAAAGCAAGAGAAAGCACAGTTGCTACCCTTAAGGAGCCCATAATTTAGTATAGGTCTAACATTAAAGAAGGAAAGAAAGCACAGCCAAGTAAATATATTTGTTGAAAAACAGGGAAAAATGCTACCCAATCTACTATCACACTAATATGATATATTTGGGAAGTTTCTGGAGAATCAAAAGACTTTTTTAAAATAAGGTCCCACTGCATTGAATTCAAAGACTGTTTTAGATCAGTGTTTCTTAACCAAGGTGATTTTGCCCCCCAGAGGACATTTGGCAGTGTCTGGAGACATTTTTGGTTGTCACAATGAGGGTGGTAGGGTGCTGCTGGCAACTAGTGTGTAGGACCAAGAATGCTGCTAAACATTGTAAAACATAGGACAGAACAGCCCTCTCCACACAGAATTATCTGTTCCAGAATGCCAATAGTGCTAAGGTGGAAATACCCTGTTTCAGATCCAGGCTCAGGTGTAATTAGAGTAGATACCTCTCACTTTACAAAATCAAATCTGGACTTCTATCAAGATGGTAACAATAGATTATGTTTGGAACAATTTTCTGTCTGATTTTTGTATGTCAAAAAAACATGTTAAATCAATGGCTGATTATATCTAAATAAAATTTATCTTCTTAGAATAATCTCTGAATTATTACTGAAAAATCCAAATTTTGTCTTGGCAAACTGGAGGGTAATTGTGAAATCACACGATGACTCGCTGCCTCAGAAGCTGGTAGAATTCACTTTCGCATGGTCTTTTAAGAAAGGGAGCAAGATGGAGCATGTTGTGGAAACCAGCTTCAAAGGCTATGGTTTCATTCCAAATTCTACTATGTAATGAACTTCATAATTCAGTCATAATTATTGAGCTGCATATCTGGCTGCAAGCATCCAATTCTTATTCTTTTTCCCTCAGTGAAAGAATATTTTTTAAACAAATGTAAGAGGTCATGAAAGCAATATTCCTTAACTAACAGAGGAGAACTTTATAACTCATAACAAGCTGCAAGAGTTACCCAGGGAAGCATGGCTCAATTCAACCAGAACCAATCTGTGTTTGCTGAATCCCAGCTGCATGCCCAGCACTGTTCTAGGAAAAGACAGGAGGCTGAAAGGGAAGCAGCAAGATGAGACAAGCCCCCATGGAACAATCAGAGACACCTGACAAATCTAGGGCGGGGCTTCCGTTGCCCTGACAAGAGAGCCCTGTGCCTTTCAATTAACTGGCTATGACTTGGCTACTAGTTATGTAGCCTGAGAGAATAGGCCTGAGAAATGCCAACCCCGGTTGTGGCAATCATCCAAGATATTTATTCATTCAACAAATAAATACCGAGTGCCTACAACGTGCCAGGAATTTGGGGGGTTGCTGGGATCCAGTTCTGAGCAAGACGGGCCGAGCTCTTGCTGCACGGAGCATGCAATCCTGCATGACCTGCTTGATTTGCCTCCCATTTTTACGGCCCACCAGCCACAGTCCCTTTGGCCCTTCCTCCTATTTTTATGTCTGCACATAACCCTTAGACATGATCATGTTGATTTTAATATTAAGCCCTTTCTAATAACTTAGCTAGTCCTCATGATCTGGATCTTTCTACCCCTAAATACTTGCAGTAAAATACCAGGTCCATTCCAACACTCATCCTTGGCCAGATCCCTAGGTGGACACAACTGATCCTTGGCCAGTGGGTGATCAGACATTGAGAGGCACAGTCTAAAGGAAGCAGCTGCCCAGGGGATGCAACAAAACTAGAGATTTATGAGTAAGCATGTCAAAAATGGGCGGGAGATCAACCTGGAACACATGTCATTGGATGGGATTTGGAGGAAGCAGAGCAGAAGATCAGCGGGAGGTCAGGATATTGGGTTCTAAAGTTAAGAGGAGGATCCAGAGAGAGTCTGCAAGGCAGTGAGAAGACGCTGGTGATTTGTTTGTGACAGCAACTTCGGACCCTTTTGCTTGTCATGCCATGCCTGTCTTCAAGTGCCAGCAGGACACCTCAGTTGCTGATCAATAGTTTCTGCCTTTATCGCATGTACCTGGGTACTGAAAATTAAGAAATTCGTTGAGTGCTGGGGACAGAGAAGTGGAATCAAGGAAGTCTGCATAGGGGGCTGGAAGGAAATATTGACTCAGGTGGAAGAAAGAAGATGGATCTTGAAATTATTGTCTTAAGCAAAGGAGTAAAACAAAATGAGTGCAGGGTGTGGGAAGACAAGCAGGACGAGGGCTGCCACTTCTTGTTGTGGAGAGGGCTGCAAGGTTGCCTAGGTGAGGTGGAACCAGGTGAAGTGAGCTTCAATTAATGGACTATGCATTGGGACTTTTTTACCCATTTTGGCTTGTTTAGTATGAGGGAAGATGTGAGTAAAACAGAAGCTGTGGCATGGTAAGTGATAGCTGCAAGAGCAGGGAGCAAGAAGACAAATGATATACAACAGATTTAAAATGATTTAGATTGATGATGGTCTGAACTAGGATGGGCATAGGTATCAGTGGAGAGCACTGTGACAGGAAACTCACCAGGATTGTCTGCGTAAATATGGAAGATAGCGAAAAGGTTTTTAGGCTATCATACACGTGCCTTCCAATTTTTTTCCTAACAATTACTTAAAAATTTTTTTACCAAATGCCATGATTGTATTATAATACTAAGCAATAATATTAATATTTACTGAGTGCCTCCAATATGCCTGGACTGTCCTAAATTAGCAAGTGTATTGTCTCATTTAACCCTCTCAACAACACAGTAACTTAGGAGCTATTATTATTGCACTTTACAGATGAAGGCATTGAAGCACAAAGAAGTTAAGTAACTTACCCACAGTCATGCAGAAAGTAGAAGAGCCGGAATGGAACCCAGACAGTCAGACTTCAGATCTTGAGTCCTATTGCCTCTGACAGTATGTGGCTGGTGCTCAGTAAACATCTTCAGACACTGAATAAATCCCTGCCAATGTGAAGCTGTTATAGTTCCTGTGGAAAGGTCATACAAGACAGCTTTGCCTATATTAATCTCTCCCTTCTCTTGACCAGTGCTTTCCTGAGAAATGCAGCCTCCAAGGGTGAAACTAACATTTTCCCAATAGGAAATAAATCAGAGTAAAGGACTCTCATTCATTACCCCTCCTCCATCAACACTACTATTATAAAATTCTTATTGTAGATATGAGTCTACGGAATTTGTAAAAAACTCCAATACTCTCCCTTGAATCCTAGGAAATTCTGTTTATTGTATCTTTTTCATCAGCTTTCATCTGGGACACACATAGGTTGTGAAAAATTTTCTAAGTTTTGTTCATACCTGTCACCCATAAGCCAAGGTTAGCCTTCTTGATGACTGGTTTACTTTGGGTATTTGTTTATTCAGTTTTTCCCCTTTGGGGGAGGTTCCTTGGGGGAAAAACTATCAGATGACCTATTTTTCAGTTTATTTCACAATTATTGAGTGTCTACAGACTTGCCACATGATGCATGATGAGCCTGTCCTGCTATCATCTTCCCCAAGGGAGTCCTGGGATCCTCTCTGGACCAGTAATCCAGCAATACGCATTCCTCTTACCAATTCAGTCAGCACGTGTCCCAAACAATCTGCTTCCCACATGAAAACAGTTTTGTGCAGAGATTAGGATTCCACACCATATGTCTCCTTCAGGTCAGGCTGAAGGTCAGTGTCCACCTTATCCTGACCGGGAGGATTGATGAGGCTGATTCGAATGTGCTTAGATGTGGGTGATGGCCTGTATTCTCTTAAGTGCAATTCTCCAGTTAATGTCACTACTGTCTTTAAAGGCTCTTTGTGCTGCAGGTGGATTGATGGAGAGCAATTACACATTTGTCAAGGAGTCTAGGGAGATAAGTCTGAGTTTCTGCAATGCTGATGGATGCTGTGGTGATGGAGTGGAAGGCCAAGAGAAAATGTTGCTATTTGAGAAAATAAATTAAATTTTCAGGTTCAGTTTTACACAGGAATAAGGGAAGTACTTAGATAATTGAGTCTGATCACTCAAACAGAAGTTGAAACTTACAAATAACTTTTACCTTTGTACTTGGTCGATTAAATAAGCTGGACTGGGTAGGTTAGCAAAAAGATTAATTTTATTTGTCCCCATCATTCCCTGTTCAAGTGAGCTCTACTGAATAATTTCTTCTGGGCCTCTGAAAGAAATTTCAGACAGATTACTTGACTTTTTTGGTGACTTTCGTATAATTAATGTTGTCTGTTCTTTTTCAGCCACAAGAACAGACTCGTGTCAATAATTAAAAAGTCTTGTCAAATGTAATGTCAAAACTTCCAAAAGTTAATTCAGTCCAAAACTTCTTTCCTCTCCTCTCCCCTCAGCGTGGGTCTACCTCAGATTCAGAAGGCCGGTCTGTGTGAGGTGGGCGTGGGGAAGAGGGGGGGATGTCTGCGGGTCCCTGGCCTGGCTCCGTCCTCCCCTCTACTCCTAGTTGCTGGCTTGACTCGCTCCCCCCACCCCCCCCACCTCTTTGGGAGGACGGGGCAGGGAGAAAAGGGAGCTGTAGGTGAGGAAAGCCCATAGGCTGGCTGTAATCTGATTTAGGCGCACCCTGGAGGAGAATAAAAATTGCCATCTTGACCTCATGGGCACTTTGGCAGATTTCTCAGAAATCCCCGCCTGTCCTATGGCTGCCGTACCCTTGGTGCAGGCCACATCTCTCTTCTGGTCTTCCACTAACTTCCAACCTGCAGCCTCTGAACTTCTGGAGGTCAGCTCCTCTGGGAGCTTCTTTGCCCCTCTCGGTGTTCTTCCTAAGTAAAAGTCTTTTCATGGCATCCTATTTTGTCTGGGAAAATATGCACCTTTGCCTCCTGTTTGGGGGAAGGCTCCTCTTCCACAGCGTGGCCCTATCTGTGTTCTCTGTTCAGAGCTGCTAACCAGCCATGGACTCCTAATAGCCTCTTCAGCCTGAGTCAGGCACCTGTTCCCTTTGTCCTAAACTCCACAGGACACACAGGCCAAGAGCTCTGAGTGACTCTGGAAATCACGCTTCACTTGGGCTGAGGCAAGGAGTAGATTCTCTTCCCTTCCCCCATGGGGGCCAAATTCACAGGATCCTGATAACTCTCTTCAAAGAAATCCTCCTCCAGGCTGCTTCCACCCCTCCTACAGAGGTGATGTCGATGGCGGACCAGAGCTGACAGACTCTACTCCACACTATCTCACATGCCCTTCATGGGTGGTAGAACCCTGCTTTCAAAATGAGGCCCATATTGCCTTGTAATGTGGTTCTTAACCTTTGAGACCTCATCTGATTCCCCTTCAAGGAATTCCATTTGAAAACTCTGCTCTGCACTATCCATCAAAATGCAGAGTCAAAAGAAATTCAGTGAAAATGAAGCAAACATGATGAGGTGATGGTTTACCCACTGAGATAATCCACAGAAAGCTGTAGTGCTTGGCAACAGTGCGATAGGCGGAAAATGAAACACAGAGTTCTAAAAGCATTGGCCAAAGAAGGCTCCCTAAAGAAAAAGACATCTGGTTAGGGCTTGAGGGCTGGGTAGCCTCACAACAGGAAGCTGAGAGGTGCTGACGGGAGCAAGGCAAAGGTGGAGGCTATCAGAGGCCTTCTGTTCCTGGTGGTTGTGTGCTAGGGGGCCACGAGTGGGCTCTTCCGGGCCCAGGCCCTGGTTGTGATGCCACGTGCTGCAGCAAGGCTACCCACACTTTATAAGCCCAGCAGAATGGAATGAGTGTGGTCTTCAGTGTCAAACAGGCTTGGGTTCAGTTCTTGTCTCCGCCACCTACCAACTCTGCAGCCTGGGGCAAGGCGTTTCACATCTCTGATACTGCGTGCTTATCTTAAAAACTGGGAGTAATGCTATCTAGTTCATATGGAGACTGTTGAGTATAAAATGTGAAAATGCATGAGGAGCAACTATTCAGCTAAACCCACAAGGTCCCATCTGAGAAGGAGTGCCTGGATCAAAAAAAGAGCCTGAGAAGCAAACATCAATCTCAAAATGAATCAAGATCTTTATTTGTATTTTTTGATTCCCTGAAGGGAGAAACAATGATCAAATCATTATTTCTTTTTTTTTTTTTTAAGTTTCCATTTTATCCTTTATGCCCTTCACTTATCCCACATCACAACCATTCATTCACCTGTCTCTTTCATTTGGCACATAGTAGGTCCATATTAAATTATCTTTAAAATCTAAATAGTTTGGAAAATATTTCTGTATTTCCAAAAGTTAACTAGCTATGGGATCTGCCCCTCTCTTCTCCGGCAGTTAGATGCTCAGTCCCTGAGAAGATGAGCAAGAGTATGGATTAAGGGATTTCGTTCTGCTAATTCAGAATTAGCTCTTCTAGAACATATTTCTGTCTCCTTCACTCAACTCTGCACTGACTGGTGCTGTCTTCTGACTTAATTGAATTTCTCGTGATAGTATAAAGGGTGGTTTTTAATTTTAGTGAGGAATTTTTTTTAAAGAGTCAAAGTAGAAATGGACTAAGAAGATTTCCAACCTCCTCATGAAACCTCATGACCGACTCTGAACTGTTATAAACAAGACATGTTGTATGAAGTAGAGTTTACTCCTAAGCCCCTTCTTCTTTCCTGGAAATGAGGGTCATTATAATGTATCTCTGGATACTTGCAAGATTTAATAACAATAAAAGTCACATTGAGGAAGGAATAAACAACCAGCAAACAAAGCAAGCAACTCTCTATTGCTGGCTTTGGCATATTACTTGTCTACATAGTATGCATAATACAGAACCTACTATTGAATATTGAAGAGATTTTGCTGTGTTGTGAAGTATAAGCTTGAAACAGAAAAACACAAAGCAAGCTGTCTTAGTCACATGCTGAAACATACGATCAATACGAATCTTTCAAAAATTTGGCTAAGAGGAATGCAAATAAAATTCTTTTAAAATGTCATACTTGCTATCAAGAGACAGTCAGATATGTTCTCTTGTAGTTACAGAATCTCCAGGTCAGGTTCTAGGAAGGAGTTTCTTTTGAAAACAAAGCTGAGAATGAGCAGTGTTGCTGCACCAGCGTGCCAGTTTGACCACTGTTCTCCTGCTGCTGCTGATGTCTTGGATGTGCACTGAGACAGGTAGCCCCAGCCAGAACAAACTCTCCTGTGGGTCTGTAAAGGCCCAGCCCTAGAATGGACAGGGGCTAGATACGACTATCACTAACCCACGGTGTGTGAGACCACACGCAGGGCCTTTGCACTGGCTATGCTGCTGCCTGGAAGCTCCCACTCCCCTCCCCTGGCCCCATTCTCCCAGTACATTCCTCAGGAAAGTCTTCCTGGGACTCCAACCAGGCCACCCTCCCCATTCATGTGTTCTCATATTTGGACAGGCATATGTGATTCTCTGCCTGAAGTTGATCTTCTCTGAGAACTTAAACTGCGGGGAAGCAGTATTCCCAATGCCAAGCACAATGCCTGGAAGGTAGAGGCTCCCAAATGTTGGTTGAACAAATAAAAGAATATGTATGGAGGGAGTAGCAAGAGAGGATGATGTGGAGATTGTTAGAGGTCAGGTCATGGACAGTAAAGGGGCCTTAACCTTGAACTATGTTGTAAAGTGGGAGGGAGAGGGTGGACTTAATTTACCTAGGAACTACGTAGTTCTCTAAGTGGCTCCAACTTTGACTTCTATGTGATGAATAAGATCACACAGTAAAGGGATCAGTCTTTCAATAGCCTATGCAAGTTGGTCCAGACCTTCAGGCAAAGGCCTAAAAAAAATTCAGCTAGAAACCAATAAAACTTAAATAACCTCCTGTTCCCTGGGGATAGAGCCTAGTCATCATCGATCCTTTTGTTCCCAGCCATTGGCATGTATTCAGCCCTCAGTGAACTCCACAGTCCTGCCTGTGAGAAGCAGGGTAAAGCAACGCAGATGTCTACCTGGGGGTAGAGGCACAGTAAGGCAAGAATTAACGCAGCATGCACACCTGAGTCGTGTCCCTCCGGCAACGTGGTCCTTGAACATGCTAGGTGGAATCAAATGAATGCATTCTTCCCCTGCAGTAAACCTTGAGAAACAATTTATGTCGCATTATTTTCTGACCTCCAGAAGAGAGCATTTTATCAGTCATTTTAATACAAATGAAATTCCCAGTCAGGTTATACTGCATCAGGATTCTGATGATTCCTGCCAGAATTAAATCACATGGCCCCAGTCAGTGTCAGCACCCAGTGTGGGAGACCGAACGGGCGAGGGGAAAGGTCTGTTTCTTGCAGGCAAGAGATATTTTAAAAGAGATATTTTTAAAAGAGATTGTAAAGCTGCTGGCAGTTGCTTATTAGACTGAGATTTCTACATAACGGTAGTATAGTTTGCAAATAAATATGAAGGTCTCTAATGTTTGTTTCCTAGTTCTTTTCCATCATCATCATGACCATTGTTATCGTATCATGACTGCTACAACCATTCTTTTACTTTTACTTACTAAGTCTCTGACTAAATACTTTTGGGTGTCAGTTCTCAAAGTGAGAGAGAGAGCAGAGGAGGGAGGAAGAAAGAACCATCTTTCTCCTTTAATTAGGACGAGCACACCATAACTCTCAGTATCCCACAGTATCCAAAGATGACCTATGACTAGTTGTTTATTTTCCTGTATGCATTTTTTACATTGTCTTGTCCCAAAAAGGATATGAGGCAACCTTAAAAATACACAGTACAAAATTTTAAAAAGAATTAACTGAATAAATTGCTGCAGAGAGAGATAAAGGTAAAGCCAACTCGATGAGAGAAATGAAATTCAAATTCACTCTGTGGTCAATAGGTTGCTTAAAATGACAAACCAGTTGTCCAGAAGTGCAGCTGCCCTTAATGCAGAGACTGCCTGGGCCCTCCTCTAGAGGGCGTGGTGGAGCACAGCCCCCCAACATTCTCCCAGCATCCCAGGTATTAGACTGTGACTGTCTAGTTAGTACGAGGTAGAGTTGATATCAAGACACAGGCTCCCTCCACCCCCAAAAAAGAAAGACAGGTTCTCTAAGAAAAAGACATCTGTTTATGGCTTGAAGTCGGGGTAGCCTTATGACAGAAAGCTGGAAGTTGATGAAGGGAGAGAGGCAGAGGCGGAGGCTGTAAGAGAGGCCTTCTGTTCAAGGTAATCTAGGCTTACTCTACAAATGCATCATATCATATATTCTTTAGGTGGGCAGTCTCGTGCACTTTTTCTCTCTGTAGAGCCTCTGTTGAATGGTGGGAGGCATTACAGAAGTTATAATTACTGCACAAGAATCCGGTACTGGTGGCTCAGTGGGGGGACAGAGGAGGAGAATTCTCACTGGTGACTCTGCCAGTGAGAGGTTACTATCCCACCGTAATGCTTCAGTCAACTGTTTGTCATTCTCTTCACCCCTGACAATTAGCCCCTGTCTGGTACAATTCTGTAGAATGTAGTTCTTGACTTGGGCCAGTCTAGGGAAGAAAGGATTGGTTGCCTTACATCAACCTCCTTCTAGAAAGACCAAGGGAAATGGAACAACTGTGAAACTCATGAAGAGATTTAAGTGGTTTTTTGCTAGAACATGCTTGTATTAATCAATACCTGAACTAAACTGCTGATGACTTGTATTACGGCTTCTAAGATATACTTTTTAGCATTGACCACATGCCAGACATTCTTTTAAGTATTTTATATGTAGGCTCTTTTAATCATGGAGCTATGGCGTAGTATCTTGTTGGAGTTCATTGATAGGCTGCATTGCAGATACGATTATTGTTGATCATCTCTGGATGTGAACCACTTGTAGATGCATAAACCACATTTCCAATTTATTTATTTGAGTCGATTACCTCTGTTGTCTATTTAAGGCACACCCTTTCCCAGAATCGAGTTAACCTGGGAAGCTGGGATGCTATTCATTACTATTAATAACTAAAGTTGAGCATGAATGAACATACCGACTATCATACTGTAGGATATTGTTGAGGATATTATACACATTATATATATTCTGTTTTTTACTTTATTTTTTATTTCAGCATATTATGGGGGTACAAATGTTTAGGTTATATATATTGCCTTTGCCCCACCCAAGTCAGAGCTTCAAGCATGTCCATCCCCCAGACAGCGCACATTGCACCCATTAGGTGTGAATATACCCATTCTCTCCTCCCACCTCCCACCTGCCCAACACCCGATGAATGAAGGTTACTACTATATGTGCACATAAGTGTTGATCAGTTAATACCAATTTGATGGTGAGTACATGTGGTGCTTGTTTTTCCATTCCTGTGATATTTCACTTAGCAGAATGGGCTCCCTGTCCAGGATAATACAAGAAGTGCTAGATCACTATTGTTTTTTGTGGCTGAGTAGAACTCCATAGTATTCATTTTATTAATCCACTCATGGATTGATGGGCACTTGGGTTGTTTCCACATCTTTGTAATTGTCAAAGAGAAGAAAGAATCTCAGGGATTAAAAATATATACATTCTTTTTAGAAAGATCTTGAGAAAATTTTTTTCAATCACAATAAAAAGAATAGCTGGTTTCTCAAAAAATTGACTGCTTTTATCTTATGTCCATCAATCACATGACCTGTAACTTTATTTCTTAGCATTTACTACTAGAAAGTTCAGATCAAATGTGGGATTTACATATACTAAAAATACAGGACATCAAGAAATGCACTTTGTGTACTATCCCCACTCAGGTTTCGACAGGACTCAATATACTCTTTCTGGCTGCATTTTCCTTGTTCCTATTTTCCCTTTCTATCCACTGCTTTTATCTTCTTGTGTTACTTATTTCTGTAATCCATCTTAAATACGTTTTGGAACAGCAGAGAAATACACACAAATATATTATGTAAAAATCTGTCTTTCCAAGAGACATAAACATGATTTCACTAGAGTGTTTGGATATTTTTCTTCTTTAATCTACCTTGCTTCATCTCCAGAGATATTTTCAAAGGAATATGAACTAGTCTTTCATTTTGGGTGGTAGAGGGGGAGGAAGAGAGTGGGAAATGATGGATTATGAAGATGAAGATGACTCTGCAAGTTAACAATTGAAGTAAATATGAAATCTATTTAGTGCATAAAAATGTTATATACTATTCTGAAAATTCACTATAAGGTAAGTTTCATGAGAGCAGATATCCTGTCTTCATTGTTTATTGCCCTATCCCCAGCATATAGAATAGAATCTGGCACACAGTAGATAATAAAACAATGTATTTGGAAAATGTGAATGTAATACATTTGGAGTTAGGAGAACTTGGTTAATAGCAATGAAACAATATTAAATATTGGCTATGTAACCACAAGCATGTACCTTTTGGATTCAGTTTCAGCATTTATAAAATAAGGCTATTAGACTATGTATTCACTAAGATTTTTTCTAACTCTAACAATCCTTGCTCTTGTCAAATCTAGAGGCATAGTTAAACATGTGAATATAAATATCTATAACATTTTGGGAATTTTGTTTTCAAAATAGGGTATCCAGCTACATTTTCAAAGGCCCTGGTAGATATGAGTACACCAAGGCCAAACACCACACCTCAAAGTAAGTACAAAAAGGCTTTCCTCCTATAATTCAAAGGAGACAACATGCACAAGTTTTGCTACAGCTTCTATGATGTTGAGGTTTGAGCAAAGGTTGTATTTTTCATTTGATATTGATATTCTGGTTTTAAGTTACTCTGTAGTGACAATATATTTATGTGACAGTCCCCATAATCTTAAAAATAAGGGCTGGTGATTTGTCGTTATACTGTACCTTTCATTTGTAAAGAGATTTTAAGGCAATATTGAAGTAATTTTCACAATACTCTCAGTGATCTGAGTTGACAAGAAGAGAAAAAGAAAGCAAATCAATGACAAGTTGGCATTAAACATAAACTACACCACTTTTGCTTAATATGCCAGCTAGTGTTCCTGAACAGGGAAGCACATTTTCAATTTCAGACTTCCCCAAAGTCACAAAGATTAAAAATTCAGTGCATCAAAGCAAAGTTAAATTAGAACTTTCTAAAAAATTTGGATTCTGAATATAATTTTGTCTTTCAGGAAGCAATTCCAGTATGACTACCCAAGGCTTCAACTACTCGTGGACCTCCAGTGGGACAGATGCCAAAAAACGTTGAGTATAACCGTGGGTCCTTTGGAGTTCTCTGGGCTGCATTTATTCATCCAACCCACATATTGGACAACATCTGTGTGCTTTGCTCATAATCATTCACAAGCAATAACAAAGCATCTATCACGTTTAAAACATTGTCGTAGGTGCTGGGAATACATTTGTGA
The DNA here is from genome assembly GCA_004363605.1 of Indri indri. NCBI lineage: Eukaryota > Metazoa > Chordata > Mammalia > Primates > Indriidae > Indri > Indri indri. The sequence goes on along the minus strand of RJWJ010014609.1, from coordinate 7,674 downwards.
ACAAAACAGATCTAAGCTCCAAATTCTGGTGAAGAGACACACAAGTGGTGATAAGTAAGATAAGTAATACGGAGGGAGCCAAGTGGTGGAGGGAGACACAGAAAATCAGGGCAGAGCTGGGTCGCTATTTTAAATGGGGTGGTCTTGAAAGGTCTAACCAAGGAAGGTGATATTTGAGCAAAGATATAACCAATGAAGCTGAAAGAGCAAGCTGTGAGTATATCTGGGAAAAGAGCAAACTAGCCAAAATATGCATCACTAATAAAAATGCAAAGGGGGAGCCCAATGTGAGGTACAGGAATGGTTTTATTATTACTTTTAATCTGGCCCTGCTAACAGCAGAGTCTGCGGGTGCTGTTTTAGCAGGTATGGACAGGAGCTGAAAAGGAAGTCTACTGCTCTTAGTGGTAGAAGACAAAGATCAGTGTAGCGGGGAAGTGGCAAGGAAGGTGGCGAGAGCGAAAAAGAAAGAGGCTGCCGGGTGCCACGCAGGCATGAAGAACTTGGAATTTAACTGCTAAGCTCTTTGCCACAAAAAGTAAATGTGAATGTCCTTTTGGAAAGCATTTCCAAAGTTGTACATTTAAAACCTTTAAAAGTCTTTTATGCCAACTGGCTTAGTCATCTCACTACTGGAAACTTATCCTTAGGAAATAAAGAGCAAAAAAGAATGTGTATAATACCATTCTTTGTAGCTTTGTTTATTTTATGTCTTTGATGGACCTCAGGTTCACAGATTTGGATTAATCATAATCTTTAATTCAAGAAACACTTTCATCAGTAGTCAGTGCATGACCCTCTATAATTTAACATATTTCTTGTAATATATATCTTAATAATATTGAGACACCTGTGAACTCAAGTACCCAGAGAACTGAAAAGGCAGTATTCAAGAGAGAATCATAAAAAGAGATACACAAATAAATGAAACTTAGGTGTCTGTCAAAGGCATAGCAGATTACTGTGAAAAGAAGGGACTGTTCAGCACATGGACTTATAAACAGTGATCATTTATTATGAAAATAATTTTGTCTTTCAGCAAGCAATTCCAATGTGACTACCCAAGCCTTCAACTATTCCTGGACGTCCAATGAGACAGACGCCAAAAAATGTTGAGTATAATAATGGGTCCCTTGGAGTCCTCTGGGCCCCATTTATTCATCCAACTCATACACTGAAGAACATCTATGTGCTTTGTTCATAATCATTAACAAATATTCACAAAGCATCTATCATATTTAAAGCATTGTTGTAAGTGCTGGGAATATGTTTGTGAACAAAACAGATCCAAGTTCAGATCTGTTTTTTAATCAGAGAAAAAAGCATTAAAATGTACCCCTGCCTTGTACAATACACAAAAATAAACTCTATACAGTGTAAGATATTTATGTCAAAAGCAAAATATCAAAACATGTGATAAAATAAAAGATAATTTCTTCTTGCTTTGGAGTAGGGAAGGGCTTCACAAAGAGGCGTATAGTACTAACTATAAAAAAGATTTAAAAATTAGAATAGAATTAAGAAAACTGTTTGTCAAATGATACCTTAAAGAAAGTATTAATAAAACAAAAAGTAAGCTATAATCTGGGTGAAGATATTTGCTACACACATAATTTTAAAAAGGACCAAGAATATATAATTGACAAAATTTTATATCAAGAATATATAAAGAATGTCTACAAATCAATCACAAAAAAGACATACAAAATAGAAAATGAACAAAAAGGACATATCACAAAATATGAAATACAAGCATCTAGAAACATCTAAGGAAATGCTCAGTCTCTCCAGTAATCAGGAAATGTAAAGGAAGACTAGAATCAGAAAACCATTTTACACGAAATCAATTATCAAAAATTAAGCCCAGTTGCCAAACATTGGGTCAGAGGATTTATACAACATCCTATCAACATAATTTCTTATATGTCACTGGTGGTAGTATAAACTGGTACCATCACTTTCCACAAACTTTGGCAAGCTTAACATGTGCATACCTACAATTCAACAATTCTATTCCTAGATATATACCCCCTCCAAAATTAGTACATGTTTATAGGAAATATGTATACAAACCTTGAGGAGAAATATTGTTGATACAGCAAAAACTTTAAATAATCTAAATGGCCATAGTCAGGAAGATAGATAAATTGTAGTATATTTGTACAATATAGAGCAATGAAAAATGAGCGAATGACAGCCATGTACAACAGCATGAATGAATTTTAATAATACTGTGTTGAGTCAAAAAGTGAATCTCGGGTGACAACATATGATGTGATATTTTTTAATAAAATTTAAAAACAAGTATATCCAAACACCATATGGTTTACACATCATACGTGATAGACATTTTTAAGCTACATAAGTGAATAATAAACACAACATTCAGGATGGCATTTGCTTTTGATGGAGATACAAGGGATGGGACAGGGAGAAAATATTTATGGTTATTTATAATAACCCCAAATCCGTGTGTATGAGGAGGAGTGAGGAGGTGTTAAAGAAAAATATGGTCAATAATAAGAGAATGTGGAATCAAGTGAGATAATAACTCAGTGAAATATTATGAAACCAGTCAAAGCAATCGTCATAATGTTACTAACCAAACCAATAAATCTCATTATATAGACTAAGGTTGAGCTGGGAAGTTTTTACCAATCAAATATATATTGAGAATAAAAACGTTAGTCAGACTGAGGATGAAAGTCCATACTTAGTAGATTTACATTTATGCCATATGGTATTAACATAAAATTGAGTTGTTTGTAATAAACTCTGTTGAAAATTCCTTACTTTACCTGCACTGGTTGTCTGTCATCCTTCATCCTTGAGACTATAATACAAGTAAGTTCTATGAGATTTTTTTTTGTTTACCCGTATCCCCAGTGCTCAGTTAGTGCTCAGCAAATACTGTTGAATAGATACATTAATCAATACTTGGTGGTTTTAGGGTAGAAATTTTGTAGCAATGGGGATAAAAGGTTATTGCAAAATGTCATAGGAAAAAGCTGAGCTCCAAATCAAATTTATGCTATGATTATTTATAAATTATCTCATATTTTAATTCTTAGCATAATACATACTGCTGTCTGAAGTGTTTCTTTTATGTATTTGATTTTTTATTGAAATTATACTAGAATGTAAGACACACGAGAACAAGAACCTAAACCTTTTTCTCTCTTGCTCACTGCAGTATCCTGATGTCTGTAACAGTGACAGGTATACATTAGGTGCTCAACAAATATTTATTGACTGATTGAAGGGATGAGTACATATGAGCAAGGACAAGAAAGAAACACACACACACATATATAGTGAAAAGAAATGACCAACTTAATTGGAATTTCTGAACTTTTTGTTTTATTTATTAATACAATATTATGTATGCCAGGAATTTTTTTAAAGAGGAATCTTTGACATCCTTTGCATCAGCATGGAAAAAAGAAGTCACCCAAGGTACTTTCTGTCCAGAAACTGGGAAATTGAAAGAGTATTGCTCAAAAGTCTTGCTTTATTATTTACACAAGTATATTCTTGGTCTTTTTAATAGATTTAATAATGATATAAACTACTGTAATTCTTCACATTTTCTGTCCTTCCTCATTTGAAAACTTCATTTATCCTCAAACATCTCTTTACCATTCTTACCATAAAAATAGCCTTAGAAATTGTGAAATCTAGAAAGGGACTCTAAAGTCCAATAAACGGTTTTCCCTGGCAGTGTAGACCCCACATTCTTAATTATGCAAAAATAAGAGAAGTTTATAACTAGTTGCCATTTTTTATCTATAACCTTAGAGAAAAAATTCCCTGCAATAAGTCGCTCCATTTGTAGTTGTTCACAAAACACATTAGGATCCAACAAGTTAATATTGATTGCTCACTCCCAAACCATTTTTGAAACATGTTTTTACTCGTTGGATTGGACTGTAATGTGACATCCAATACTGGATGATGCGTTTGGCAAGATCCATGACAGGCATTGGTAATGGGATTTTTTTCTCTCCCAGTATGTTTGTTTCAGTAGATTAATGAAATGTTCAGAGAAAGAAAAAGAATGATAATGGACGCATTTCTGGTGAAATAAACCTGCTGTTAATGTTTCTAGGGCCCTTACTATTTGTGAACATATTCTATGGGATATTTCGCTTATGCATACATTTTATATAGTTTATATACATTTTGGATGTCACTATGAGATTCTGAGTACATTTACTGACATTTATACAAATACGTTTTGATGTATTCTTTTGTTGTCATTTTGTGTATCAACTTGAAGAGATCTAGGCTGGGATGTAAGAATATTGGAATCTAATTCTAGTTTAGCTTCCAAGTTTCCTACAATTTGGAACAGCAATGCATATTTTACTTTATTCACCTATGAAATGGCCATCTAAATACTCAAAATGTATAGATTAATGACATCCTGGAACACATTTTTATCCTGACACTCAGGTGATCAGGCCATGGAGCAGAAAATTGAATCTTAATTACTTTTTTTCTTTCTCATTTCCCTTGCCATCCATCTGGTACGGTGGCTTAAAACCACATTGAAACCAGTCATTGTGTCTAAGTTAGACAAGTAGAAAAATGACGTAAGTCTCCATGGACCTGTATGCCTCCAGCTCACCAGTTACCAAAATCAACAAGCCCAAGCTCACCATCAAAGCATGCTCATGTGTGCACGCACATGCACACCATCATGGGCCTCAGAATGTTTCTTACTGACCTCATAAGGAGACTTCATTCTATTATTCGACCATGCATTCCTTATTCTTCAAAATGGATATACTCTTCTTCTTAAATCTTACAAATTCATTTCTTATTCTGCCCTTGGTCCTGGTTGATTCTTCTCAAGCTCTTGATAGCTGTGCCTAATAATTTCATAGCAACCCCTTGTATTTTTCGTAGACAGAGAGAGATTGAGAGGCTAGAGTTGAGGGACTGAGAGTCAATGGCAGGAACACAGCAATTCCAAGACCTGTGTTAATGCTGGGCCCTGCTTGTATTTTAGGCTACATGATAATCCCTGCAGTCCCTCTGTTCCCTGCTGGCGGGGATGCTGATTCTCTAAACTCACCACTTTTGTCCTCAAATTATAAAATCCCAAATGTCTTGACTCACATCTCATTCTGTTTCTTTGGTCTCTAAACTCTGTTCCTCTCCCATTCTGTCACCTAGATTCTGTTAGTGCAGTCTCAAATTAAAGATTTATTTCTCTGATTTAAAAATTCTGTCTTTCATTAAAATACAGGCATGCTTCAAAGATATTGCAGGTTTGGTTCCAGACCACTTATTGCAAATGGAGTCCTTTCCCCAACATACTTTTTGTCAGCTTTGTCAAAGATCAGTTGGCTGTAAATATGTGGCTTTGTTTCTGGGTTCTCTGTTGTGTTCCATTGATCTATGTGTCTATTTTTATACCAGGAGCACCCTTTTTGGTTACTATAAGCCTTGTAATATGATTTCAGGTCAGGTAATGTGATACCTCCAGTTTTGTTCTTTTTGCTTAGGATTACTTTGACTATTCCATCTCTTTTTTGGTTTCATGTGAATTTTGGGATTGTTTTTTCTAATCTGTGAAACGTGACATTGGTATTTTGATGGCAATTATATTGAATCTGTAGATTGCCTTGGATAATTTTTAAAAATAAGACAACAATGAAGTTTGCTACATCAATTGACTTCCTTTCATGAAAGATTTATCTATAGTATGCCAGGCTTTTTGATAGCATTTTACCCACAGTAGAACTTCTTTCAAAATTGTAGTCAATCCTCTCTAACCCTTCCGTTGCTTTATCAAAGAAGTTTATGTAATACTCTAAGCCTTTGTTGTCATTTCAACAATGTTCACAGCATCTTCACCAAGAGTAGACTCCATTGACTTTGTTTTCTCATCCATAAGAAGCAACTTCTCATCCGTACGAGATTTATTATGAGATTGCAGCAATTCAGTCACATCTTCAAGCTTCACTTCTAATTCTAGTTCTTGTGCTATTTCCACCACATCTTCAGTTGTTTTCTCCACTGAAGTCTTGAACTCCTCAAAGTCATCCATGAGAGCTGGAATCAACTTCTTCCAAATGACTGTTGATGTTGATATTTTGGTCTCCTTACATGAATCACAAATGTTTCTAATGGCATCTAATAAAATGCAAGATCCTTTCCAGAAGGTTTTCAATTTGCTTTGTCCAGTTCCATCAGAGGAATCACTATCTATGGCAGCTATAGCTCTATAAAATGCATTTCTTAAATAATAAGACTTGAAAGTAAAAATTACTTCTTCATCCATGGGCCGGAGGATGGATGTTGTGTTAGCATGCATGAAAACTACATTAATCTCCTTGTACATCTCCATCAGAGCTCTTAGGTGATCAGGTTCATTGTCATTGAGCAGTAATATTTTGAAAGGAATCTTTTTTACTGAGTAATGGGTCTCAACAGTGGACTTAGAATATTCAGTAGCCATGCTGTAAATAGATTTGCTATCATGCAGACTTTGTTGTTCCATTTATAGAGTAAAAGCAGAGTAGATTTAGCATAATTCTTAAGAGCCCTAGGATTTTCAGAATCATAAACGAGCATTGGCTTCAACTTAACATCACCAGCTGCATTAGTCCCTAACAAGAGAGTCAGCTCATCCCGTGAAGCCAGGCATTGACTTCTCCTCTCTAGCTATGAAAGTCCTAGGTGGCATCTTCTTCCAACAGAAGGCTGTTTTGTCTAGATTGAAAACCTGTTGTTCATTATAACCACCTTCACCAATTGTCTTAGCTAGATCTGGATGACTTGCTGCAGCTTCTTCATTAGCACTTGCTGCTTCACCTTGCACTTTTATGTTGGAGATGACTTCTTTCCTTATATCTCATAAACCAACTTCTGCTAGCTTCGAACTTCTTTTATACAGTCTCCTCACCTCTCTCAGCCTTCATAGAATTGAAGAGAGCTAGAACCTTGCTCTGAATTAGGCTTTGGCTTAAGGGAATCTTGTGGTTGGTTTGATCTATCCAGACCACTAAAATTTTCTTCATATCACAATAAAGCTATTTCACTTTCTCATCATTCGTGTGTTCACTAAAGCAGCACTTTTAATTTCCTTTAAGAACTTTTCTTTTCCATTCAGAACATGGCTAACTGTTTGGCCAAGAGGCATAGCTTTTGGCCTATCATGGCTTTTGTTATGCCTTCCTCACTAAGCTCAATCATTTCTAGCTTTTGATTTAAAGTGAGAGATGTGCAACTTTCCCTTTCCCTTGAACACTGAAAGGTGTTATTAATCGACCTAATTTCAATATTGTTATGTCTCAGGGAACAGGGAGGCCCAAGGAGAAGAGGAAACATGGGGGAATGGCCAGCTAGTGGGGCAGACAGAACACACACAGCAGTTATCAAGTAAGTTCACTGTCTTACTTGGGTACGTGGTTTGTGATGCTCCAACACAATTACAGTGGTAACATCAAAGATCACTCATCTCCAGATCACCATAACAGATACAATAATAATGAAAAGTTTGAAATATTGCAAGAATTACCAACATGTGACACAAAGACATGAAGTGAGCACATGCTATTAGAAAACTGGAGCCAATAGACTTGCTTGACACAGGATTGCCACGAACCTTCAATTTGTAAAAAAATGCAGTATCTGTGAAGCACAATACAATGAGGTATGCCT
>RJWJ010014608.1:0-37552 GCA_004363605.1 Indri indri | reverse complement strand
TCACATGATTCCAAGACAGAGGGCAAAACTTGCCTTAGCCTCACACATATTAAGAACATGTACACTACAGAATTCAAAAAAATTATTCCGTAAGTCAGTATCAATGCCTTTTATACTTATCTCTACTTAGAAGAGTGTACAGATGGACAAACGCCAAGAACTGGGAGATATAAAGGCATGTTTTAGGTAGGAAGGATGGCTATGATCAACCTAATTTGGTCTGGTGAACCCATCTCGCCCCAGGAAGGATCTGGATAATGTGAGTTGTATTTATTCACATTGTAAGTCAGGGAACAAATGGTAGGAGCAGTTGCATTTGTGTCCATAGGGGAGGAAACATTCACTTTTAAAGGACAGGTAAAAGATGGGTTTTGAAGGACATCACCTAAGTGGGAGAAATCTGTAATCACAGCCATTTCCGACTCTTCTGAGTCAAATAATCTTATTCTAACCCTTGCCTCCCCTCCGAGTCTTGAATACACACACACACACACACACACACACACACACACAGAGCTATGTTATCTGAGCTAATTACTTAAACTTTACTTTTCTCATTTGTAAAATGAAGATATTAGTATCAACCTTCTAATTCTGTTGTGAGAAGCAAATGAGATGACCATGTGAAGCACTTAGCATAGCATCTATCTGGCAGGCAGTAAAAATCAATATGAGATTGCAGTCATTGTTGCAAATTAGTACTGTGTTTTTGATTCAATAGACACTCCAAGTATGTACACAGATATTGATGAAGAGTTCTACAGTTCACAATTTAACTGGATTTATAAATGAATCATATCGAACAGGTTTATGCACTAAAATCGTTGAAGGCCAATGTAAACAAATAAGCAAACAAAAAAACACCTCTGAGTTTTGTTCAAGTGTCAAAGACAGGTATCTTACAATAACATCATATATGTGTTCTTGGAAAACTTCACATTTTGCAAAAATTGCACACTAGAAATAATAGGGCCTTTGGGAAAAATAGCATTAAGGACAGAATATTGAAAAACCAACACAACTTTGACATCAGCACTCTAACACAACCAGCTGGAATCCTAACAAGAAATTTTACCAGTATGGTTAAGTTTCCATGGGCATTTGCTGTAGAACCTCTGTGGCCTTTTACCCCTGAGTCATGCTTCCTTTCTCTTTTAAAATGAATGTCCTTGAAAATAGACACTTCCTTAGAAATCAGTTTAACCAAAATTTCAAAGACCATCCAAGAGTAGCCTTCCTTACCATTAATTTTTCTTTTAACATGAGGGAAACACCTTCAAACTTCTTCGTCTTTACTTGAAATTCCCCAGAGAGCTTTACACAGTAGAAAATCTAGCAGTTTTTGAAGCCACTAAACAAGCCACATTTTGCGCAAAGGAAAGGCATTTCAGTGGGATAAATAAGTTTTATCTTAAAGTCTTAATATACTAGGAAACTTTTTGTCTGTATGAGAAAGCTTGGCTCTAATGGTTTTCAAACATTAACAAGCTGAGGGAAATTACAGGAACCCACACAACTTCCATTGACCTCATTCTCCTATTTACCAATCACGCATGAGCTAATTAGAATTAAAGAAATGTGAGAGAACAGACTGTATGGTTGCATCATCATCATTATAAAAATAAATGTAAGCCTTATTGCCTGTGGAAAAACTATTTTCAATCAACGATAAGGAATGTTCTAATAGCAGTCCCCAAACTTTTTGACACCAGGGACAGTTTTCATGGAAGACAATTTTTACACGGACCGGGGGTGGCGGGGGGGAGGTGTGGGGGGATGCTTTCAGGATGATTTGAGCACATTGCATTTATTGTGCACTTTTTTTCTATTATTATTAAATTGTAATATATAATGAAATAATTATACAACTCACCATAGGTTGGGGACGCCTGTTCTAAAAGATAAAGTGTTACAGAGTTGAATGACTATCTAGGGAAACTGAGTGGTAAGAATGCAAAAAAAACTCTGTCAAAACTGCTTTTATAGGATACATTGTATCTCTCACATTTCAGGAAGGCTTTGGAGGAAAAATGAACCCAGATTGGTGGGCAGCGGTGGAACCAGATCACCCCTCTCTCTGGGGCTTTCCCAGTGATTGCACAGCGCCCTGTGATTTTAGGGTAAAGACTATCTGTTCCTTTCCATGACTTATGGAAACCAGGCACTTTGCTCCAAAGAAAAGAGTGGTGACATTTTTAAAACTTTGGCTCACCCCCAAGAGGCAATTGCAGCAGAACTTTGGCCACCGTTCGATCGTTTCCACCTCTCTCCCACTTAATTGACATGTGAGTGACAGATCTGTTTTCACAGTCTAGTGAATCTGAATCTCAAGACAGCTCCTTCTTGGTCTTCTAGGTAAAAGGGCATAGAAAGATGGAGGGCAAAGGATTTTGGGTTCTGAGATAATACATGCGAACACACACGCGTACACTCATGCACACACTATGCATATGTGTGGTCTTGTTAACTGCAGTGCGGGGAATGACTGTGTGCAGCCACAGCTGAATTGCTTGGGCAATAAAAGAAAGATTGTTCTCCCTTCCTCACATGCAGCACTCAGCCTTCCCTATAAGTATATTTTGAACAAATATTTGAAGAATATTAGTTTGAAAGGGAACAGATTATTAGCCTTTCTGGGATATAAGTATATTTCAGTCGAAATTTGACACCAACTTCCACCTTACTTCCAGCAAGTTCGAACTCCACCTCACAGCCTGGCACCTGTCCTGTCCTCAGCAACATTCATGGAGCTAGTTCGCTGCTCTCAGTAACTACTCGCATTGACTTGTCTGCTGCTTCCGGATGCTTCTGCTCTGGCCTGGGGCCCCCATTTCACTAATTATTCTTTGACCGCAGATCTATGAGTAGCCCCTCCGATCATGCTCAGTCCACTTTCCTTCTCTCCATCTGGGGCACGGTTCTCACTGGGCTCTGTCTTCACTGGTCTATCCCATGTGATACCGTATCAGATGGGCACTGCTGGCTGTCTAATCTGAATACCAACATCTTACCCATTTCACTCTTCTCCTGGGTTCTCCACTTGCTACCTTTTGTTGGACATTGTGGACACTGCTTCTGCCCTGTCCCCTCTCTCCAGAAAGCCTGGTGCCTGTCCGGTCCTTCTGCATCCTGATGCCCTTGGATGGGCTCATTCCTTGGAGTCTCATCCCTATAGACCTTTCTAGTTCATGCCCCATCACAATTGTTCCACTGAACTACTTGCCTTGCTGTTCCCCCAGATGTAACCTATTCTTTCTTCTCCTTCTATCCTCTGTACCTGTTGTTCTCTTTGCTTGGAATATGATCGCCACTCTTTGCCAGGCTGACTCCCTCTCATCTTTCAGGGCTCAGCACCATGCTGCTTCCTCGAAGAAGCTTTCCCTGATTCCCCAGGGCTGGGGTAGATTAGCTTCCTATGTGCTGTCAAAGCTCCTTCCCTTACACCTAGCACACACTTATCACACTGGGTTATTGTGGCCTTTTTATTGAACTGTTTCCCCCACTGGAAGTGAGCACCTTGTGGAAAGAAATTAATCTTGTGATAATCATATCCTCAGCATCTAGCACATTACCTGGCACATAGAAAACTCTCCATATATTTTTGTGTGATGAAATACAACAAGGAAAATTAATAAAAATAGGTAATACTTCTAATGCAACCCTGTGAAGCAGGTATATTATCATCATTCCCCTTTTACAGATGAGGAAACTGAGCACAGAGAAATTAAGTGACTTTCCCAAGGTTATGTAGCCAAGAAATACAGATGTGAGTTTCAAATCTAAGCAGTATGTCTCCAGAGCCTGTTTGCCTACTTGCTATTCTATAGTCTGTACCTCTTGCTTTTGAGTTAGGATAGAACCATAGCAATCATAAAATATTATTGCCATTAGTTCAAAACAACCTTAAACTTATAAGCCACATATTGGGTGAGAAAACATGTTTTATATTCAGACTTTTTTAATCCTGAGTGCACATATTTTATGTCCAGGCCTAGATGGCAGAATGCTAAGGGCCAGGGTAGAGTAAGAAAGAAAATAAGTAGGGCCAGAGGGAAAATACCAAAAATCACATCCAAAGGGTAAAGCTGAGATCAAGTCCTCAAAATGTGTTCAAAATGGGACGTATAGCAAGGGCGGGGGTCAGAATGGGAGGGAGCAAGAGCAGTGAACAGCAGTTTGGAGGGGCAAAGAGGCTGAAGTGTAGATGCCACCAGCATGTTTTTGCTGTTGAGCGACAATAGGAGATAATTTTGTATCTGATTAATTTGGTTGTAGTGAGCATTGATTGAGCCAGTATTGACAATTATAAACTCCTCTTCACTTAATTGCACATAATAACCTTGGACTAATAACTTAATGATCAATGGCAGCCTTTTTATTTGGGGATTTATGCTAAAATACGGCCCTGAATGAAATAGACATGGGCCCCACACTTATGATATTGCAATCTGGTGACCTAATCTGGTCTAAGTGGGTCAAGGAAGGTTTCCTTGAGGAAGAGTCAGTTTATGGAAGACTTCCATGAGAGGCAGTTGGCTGGAATCCAGGGAAGTGGATTAAAAATGGGAGCTGGAAGAGTGTATTGACATTTGTCCTGCGGTGGCTGTTTATCATCTTCCAAATGATTGCCTCACATTTCCAGTCCCACTGCCCAAGAGAAATTAGCCTCCAATTCCCAGCCCCCATTATAGCTAAATTGCAGACATGCGATCTAGCTCTGCCAATGCAACGCACTAATGTGATTTACACGTGAACACAAGCAAGCAGTCTTCATGCAAAGCTTCTTTTTATTTTATCCTTTTTTTATTTTTTTGTGCAGTTGTGTAGGCAAATTCCTCTAACTTTTGGAGACAGCAGTCATTGTTAGGTCAAGATCCTGACCTTTTGCTCCTATGGCTAAACTGTGGATGTTGTCCTCCTAGAGGTTCATAGTCTGTTTCTAGCACCTCCTGACAATTCTTTAAACCGCCAAAAATCCTTTCATAAATTCCCACAATTAAGGCATCCAATCCTGTCACAACAAGGTGTGAAAAGGGCCCATGACTCTGATCTACTGGTCTTACTACCCGCTGCACCATCCGGAAGCAGCTGGCATCAGTGTGAGTTTTCCCCATCAACATCTTGATGTTACCTGGATACTTCAGCAAGGCAGCCTTTGACTCACTCTCAGGTGAAACAAAGACAGTCTGACCTCGTTAGGGAGAGTTTCTGAAGACCAACATGGGCCCCAGTGGATCTGAATGCAAATAGGGAAAAAATCAAAGTGGCTTTTGACTGAGACTTAATGATTTTCATTCTAAAATTTCATGGGGATAGTCTCAAGGTCCACAAGCAGTTCCAAAGACAGTAGAAGATATTTCTGAAAACCTTAATCACGTTTGGCAATGTTGCCTCTGATGCTGTGGCTAACATGGGTCATCCTTAGCAACAAATAATGTCTAATGTATACTGAGCACTTAGTCTATGGCAGAGCTTATCAGGTGCCATCTCATGTGATCCTACTACAATGCTTTAGGGCAGGTACTTCAAATATCCCCAAATTACAAATGAGGAAACTGAGGCAACAGAACTTAAACAACTAAATTAAGTACATGACCCAGCATTTGAATCCAGGACATTTAACTTCAAAGCCCACGTGCTTAACAGACTCTGCTGTGACAGTAGGGCACAGGCAATGTCCTTGTGGGAATGCTATTGCATTTACCCAAGAGGAATTTTTCCCAGTATTTTTTATGATCAAAATAAAATTGTAGTTTAAAGCATCCTACTCTAAATAACTTGTATGACTTGTGAACCAAGGAATATGTGATTCTTGGCTTGAACTCCCATAAATAGGGGAGTAACTTAATCTTTATAAAATGGAATGCTATTAAGTTCTTTAGTTGACAAGACATTGTGACCCAAGTGCTATGTCTCAATAAAAAATGAACTTTTACAATAAATAAATACATAGATAAATAAATAAGTAAATAAACTTGCCTTCTTATTAGTGAAATTGAGGTTGTCAACCAGGGTAAAGGTGGCCTGGGAATCAGGCTAACCCAAGCAGCCACAGAAAATCAGAAGGTAGCTATTAGCAAGTATCTCTGTCCATGTGTGAAAGCCAGATATGAGATTTGGAACTCATCACAGAAATTCTCTGAAATTAGAGTGGTTATGAATAAAGGGCATTAAAAGACTCCATCACTGTTTGGTGAATGGTTGACTTTTTAGTAGTTAGTGAGGTCTAAGGACCTTCCTTGTTTCATCTTAAGCTGGTCTTCTCTCTTTTTATTTTTATTTCTGAGAGATGAGAGTCTGGCTATGTTGCCCAGGCTGGACTCGAGCTCCTGCACTCAAGTGATCCTCCCACCTCAGTTTCCCAAAGAGCTGAAACTACAGATGCACACCACTGCACCTGGCACCAAGAAAAGTTTGATGGCAACAGGGTCACCTTCTCTGCAGCCGCCGTGGATTGCCAATAGACTATTCTTTATGCTGTGTCTCAGACCAAGAAGAATATGAGGCTACTAAGAGATAAAAGAGGAAGAGGAGCTCTCCCCACAAGACCCGTTGTGAGCCATTCTCCAGGCCCACCCCCAGGAAAAGGTCTCATTTTGACTTTTTCTGTCTCCCTGCCATTTTGCTGTTACTCCCAATCCAAATTGCCTCGGACCTTTCAGAGCTGCTGTCTTACCTTCGCCTCTGTCTGGCTCAAACAGGGCATAGCTAAAAGGAGCACACCTGCCACGATAACTTGTGCTTCTTGGAACCTTAGGATTCACTTAACTGTTTTACGTAGATGTTTTTTTTTCCAGACAAAAGACCCACCTGCACTGTCCCCTTAAATCTTTCTTCTCTAAACCACCATTGTGCCTTGTCTGTCCTTTGCGGTCAGACTCATCCCCCACACCTCTGCACCACCCCTCCCCTCCCGCAAAGCCTCTGTGACAGGCCTCAGCCTCTGGGGCTTCCTGCCACAGGCTGTTCCCTCCAGCACTACCTTGGCTCTCTGCAGTGTGCCCTCAGCCTTTGCCTCTCCTGAAGTGAAGTGGTCTCTCAGAGGTGTGATCTGAGCCACCCAATCCAGTGGGTTTTTCTCCATCATCACCCTCATTCCTCTTGCATTTGTTGCCCTTGACCACCCCTCTTTTATGGAACTCCTCTCCCTTGGCATCTGTGTCGTGTCCTTGTGATCCTCTCCCTGTCTCTGCCTTCCTTGGCTCTCTTCTCCTTTTCTTGTTCCCCTAAACACCAGCTCCTCCAGCCCCTTCCTCTTGCTCAGTGTTTTCTCTTAGCAGCCTCACCCATGGTCATGACTTAACTGCCTTTTTATGTGATTTCCAATCTGATTTTTTCATAAATTTCTATTCACATTTCTACCTACCCACTGATTTCTACATGGAAATTCTTGTCAATTCTCCAAGCTAGATATGATCATGCCTACCACTCCTCTCTGGCGCAAACTCCCCGATTCTAAGCAAAAATGTAGAAATCTCATCTCATTTTGTTTAAAAAAAAAAATCCTATCTCTATCACTTTGCTCCTTTAATATCACTTCTTTTTTTTATTTCAAAATATTAGGGGGTACAAATGTTTTTGTTACATGGATACACTGTGTGATGCTGAAGTCAGGGCTTTCAGTGTGCCCATCACCTGGACGGTGTTCATTGTACCTGATAGGTGAGTTTTTATCCCTCACCTCCCACCCCTCCCCCTTCTTGTTTCCAATGTTCTTTATATCTTTTTGTGCCCCTGTGTACCCACCATTTAGCTCCCACCTATTAGTGAGAACATGTGGTGTTTGTTTTTCCATTCCTAGGCTCTCCTTTTGTATCACTTCTTATATGCCCTTTCACCCTTTTCAAATTGTCATTTAAGGTCTAGTTTATATTCTGTATTCTCCTCAAAGGCTTCCTTGACCCCAGCTGCACTGTAAATTCTATGCTATAAATTCCTAAGAGCAGATGCCAGGGGTTAGACAACACTCTATTTCTCATTGTGTTCCTCTCTGTGCCCCCCAGTACCAACACTTGGTAAGCTTTCAAAAATGTTTTTTGAACATATGAAGGAACAAATGATTGAAGGAAGGACTCAGATATTTTTGAGAGATAGAGAAGAGAATGTAATCTTGGCACACTTCTTGGTTCTGCTGGATAATATTTGCATAGTCAGGATATGTAAATGTGCTTATTGATTTTCAACCTTTAGAACTAGCCTGCAGGGAAAAAAGCAAAAGATTTACATGAGCCTATGGCAGATTGTAAACATTATCTAGCTTGACACTGTAAACACCTGGTTGACAGAAGATGGAGGTGGGAGTGAGGAGGGCAAGCGGAAGGACATTCGGGGACACTAAGACCAGAAAAGCTTAGAAATGGTTGCTTCTGAGAAGTGTGAACAGAGTAGGAAGGTTGGGGAGTGGTTCTGTGGCTTTTCGTTACAATTTTTATACTATTTGATTTTTTACCATGTGCATATATTATTGTAATTTCTTAAAGGTGGATACAGTCATACACATATGCACATTTACACGCATACAAAATGCTTCAAGCAGAGGCAAGAGTTGTTTGACTCCCTGGCAGTACCCAATATGGCACTTTTTTGATAATGTACACACACCAAGAAAACTGCTAAATAAATAATGTTGCCACTCTCACTTGTATTTTAGTAGTGATTTGACACTGTTACCTTCCAAAACAGTAAGATTGCCTTATTATTAACATAGTAGCTGAGCTAAAAGTTATTTAACTTATGCCAAATATGTCAAACTTATGTGTCTTTGTGTTTTCCCTTACATTGGCAAACAAGTGCTTCCTTATTCTCTAAAAGTAACACTCAAGATTTTGAGCACTTCAAGGAAAATAAATGTACATTGAAAATGACAGTTTTCTCAGTACAGAAAGGTTGAAAGTGATAAAGTCTCAGGTTTACTTTGCTACCTTTTGTGTGCATCAGGTTGGCACAAATTGCGCAGAAATATTCTATCACGTGATAAACAGAAGTCATTTTCAGCTATAGTAGAAGGTGTTAAGGTTATTTTTCACAAAATGAAATTGTAAAGCCAAATATTGAGTCTGTTAATTATACAAAATATTTTTATAATCCCTTGGAGAAATACAATGCTTTGAAAAGGAATTCCACTTTTTGGTCAACTGTATCAAGTCTCATAGTTTGGATTTCAGTACCTTGAAGATGCAAGCTCAATGGTAATTTTCTTAGAATATTGGAAATATTCGATGGATTGAACAAGGACCAATACTGTTTTTTTTCAAAGTGTCTCATATGTATATAGGTTAAAACTATAAAAATCTTATCAGAAGTCCAATTTATACAAAGGTGTGTGTTCAATAGGAATCTTATTGATAGATACATGCAAATCTAGGCTAATAATTTGTAAGAGATTTAGGAATTGAACAAAGAGCTAAAAACATTAAGATCTAATCCTGGATTAAAGCTAACATTTTATTTTTGTTCTCTACCTTTTGTGTGCTTTTTTCAAGAACTCTTCCTGTGGTCTTTTAGCTAATAATTAACAAATACAATTGAAGCGATGAGATACGTCCCAACAGAATGCTGGATTCTTTCCCTTTGAACTGATGTGTGACTTGCTCGATCCTCCTTGTATCTTTTAAACAAGTGAAATTTTTATCCAAGTCATAGGAAAGGCCTCTGAATATTCTTATAGACACAGGAAAATTAGTCAAGATGTACATCTTGTAGAAACTTTTTTTATTTAAAAAAAAGCGATTAAAGCATCCATCCAGTACAGGATTGGAGGGAAATCCATTTCCTCTATTTTGTTTTGTTTTTGTTTTTTGAGACAGGGTCTCCCTGTGTTGCCCAAGTTTGTCTTAATGTCCTGGGCTCCTCCCACCTCAGCCTCCCAGGGAGCTGAGATTGCAGGCCAGAACCACCATGCCCAGCTAATTTTCTCCATTTCTAATGTCCCCACTTATACAATGAAACTTGTTGGATTTTGCTCTTGTTTCTACTGTAAATGTGTGTATGAAAGCCCTACTGTGTTCCAAAGTAAAACTAGTTCTAAACATATTAGAAAATGGGAGATTTGGTTAATGTTAGCAAACTACAGAAATAATGTTGAAACAACCGGATAGAAATATTTGGTAAATAATTACTTGCTCTCTATAAGCAATATATCTGAGGTTTCATTTTTTAAATTGGTAATCAGTAGTGGGAAATAAATAAAATTACCAGATAATTCAAATCTTTTTAGTCTACCAAAAAACCAAGGTTACTGTATTATTTTTTAGTATTTTCTTACTTTAGGTTTTAATTATGACCCACCAGTACTGTATATCATATTCCTTTATCTTTCAAGTTTAATTCCATTACCATCTAACACATTGCACCTCCTAATTTGGTTCCAGAGCACACTTAATACATAGTTTTTGAATGGATGAATGATCTCCATTTATATATTGTTCATGCATGGAGTGGAATACTGTCTTCCAAACCCTATTGCTTTCAGCAAGCTTTGCAAAGAACTTTTCTCTCTCAAAGACGTTGCACCCAGACTGATAAAAAGTTAGTTGTGTGTATTTTTTCTATGTAAGCCCCACACTAAACCACTTTTTCCATGCTCGATGTACCAAATGTGCATACCGACAGTAACATATATTTGTAACCTTACTTTTCTGTGTATTTACAAATGGTTTTACCAGAAAATGAAATATAGTTATTAGCTTAGAAGACCAGTAAAGCATAATAATGTTATCCACATGCTTAATATCTCCAGCCTCATGCCCTATTCTCTCATTATACTAAGCTTGTACTATCTCCTTTGGTCAAGTGATCATATTCTTTGAATTCTCTTCCCCCTCTTATGGGTCAACATGACCTGAACTCCACGAATAATGTGTACGTAAGTTCTTTATACTTAATGCATCCCTTATTTTGGCCTGTGACTCTCTTGCTTAGAGGAACCAACTTTTAGGCTAATCCCTACATCCTTCAATATTCATATTAATTTCAGCAATAAAAATAGACTTGTGTGGGTAAAAAAAAACCAATGGACAGACATCAGTGTTTGTAATGTATGGTTTTAATAGTAATAATTATAATTAACATTTATTAAGGATATTTGTTTAATATGTGTGTCCAACCCAGTTTTATATGCCATCCCAGCTCTGCTTAGCCCCACGTGCCCCACCGGGCCTCAGTTGCAGGTCTTGCTTCCAATGGCTGGGGTTGCCTTTAGTAACAGCCAATGCCAGTCCTGCAACTACCCAAGGTGCTGCCACTGCAGCCACAACAAACTTGGGCGCCATTAAGAGGCACTTTCTAGTGAGCAGACCTCGAGCACACGCACTAGCCAGCCTAGAGGCTCTTCGGCTGCCGGGAGGGACCTGTTAACACAACCAGGAAATGCTGGGGAGCTAATGCGCTATTGACAGACAGGAGATGGGAAGGAGCCAGCAGATCATTTGCCCACCCTTTACTCCATGAATATGCCATTCTGAAACACACTGGTTCCATACAGCCACTCTAGGGATGTCCCACAGGACCACGCAACCAGCTACTTTTTCTTGATGTGGAAAGGTGAGCTATTATGAGCTGGTTGCTAGCTACCTGGCAACCAGCTCATAGTACCTCACCTTGTGTTTGTCTCCCTTCTTCCCTGCCTCATTTTCCCCTCTCTTGCTTCCCCGAGATTACACCCCATGTTTGAGTTCCTATGGTTGTGTAACAAATGAACACAAAACTTAGTGATTTAAAACAACAATAATCATTTATTATTTGTCGCAGTTTCTGTAGGTTGAGAATTCAGACAGGGCACAGCCAGGATGACTTTTCTCTGCTCCTCAATGTCTGGGGTTTTGGCCGGAATTCATGAAGTGTGGGGCTGGAATTATCTGAAACTCATTCACGCACTTGCCTGGTGGTAGATGCTGGTTGTTACCTGGAAGTAGCTAGCTGGGGGTGTCTGCCAGAATGCCAACGAGTGGTCTCTCCTTGTTGGTCTGGGCTTCCTTGTAGCCTCATGGCTGGGTTCCAAGGACCAGCAGAGAGAGAGAGAGAGAGAGAGAGAGAGAGAGAGAGAGAGAGAGATAGTGCAAGCGTCAAGCAGAAGTAGTAGTGTTCTGGAAAATGTTTAACAACCAGCTCTCCTCATGGTAAAAAGATCTTACTTTGTATAATTTTTTAATTCCCCTTGTGTTAATACTCTGTGTGGCAGATCTTAGGGTACCAACTAGAAGTCACTGAACCCAAGGTTGGGAAGAGATGCATACGATCAGCTCTCACAAGGCAGCCCCCCACTCTCCACTTGCACGGAAGCTGTCTCTCTTCTATAATCGAGCTGTACACAAAGTCACTTCTGCTGCAGATTATTGAAGGTAGTTACAAAATTCTGCCCACATTCAAGGGGAGGAAACAGAGACCTCACTAGTAAGAGCATGTGGGATGGGCTATGTGTCAGTGTGGCCATCTTGGGAAAATACAACCTGTCACAAGCATTACCGCCTGAACTTTGCCTTAGGCTCTCTTTGGTGGAACTTTGACTAAGGGAACACAGGTATCTCTTGATTCTCACAACCCTATGGGGGTTGTATTACTATTACAACATTTGGTAAGCAGGAACTTGAACCTTAGAGAAAAAGTGTCTTGCCCAAGGCCACAGTGACATGAAGAAATCGAGTTGGGACATAAAGAGAGGCTGATTTATTTAAGATCCTGAACTCCTAACCCTAGGCTAGTGGGTCTCAAATTTTATCAGAATCACTTGGCAGGCTTGTTAAAATACAGATTTCTAAGTCCCAGTCCCAGAGTTTCCAATTAATTAGGTTTGGGATGGACTGAGCATTTGCATTTCTATCAAATGCTCAGGATGCTGCTGTTGCTGCTGCTGCTGCTGCTGTTGGAGGGGGTGGGACACACTGCAAGATACACTGCCCCAGGCTATACTGCTAATACAGAGTCATTCAAGCATCTAAATGACATTTAGTAACAGAATCACAGAAGTTCTGACCCCCCAGTCCTCAATTTCACATATCAGAAATCCAAGCCTACTTATAAATCTGATTATTTTAGGTCTGGGTTGTGCTTAGATAAAAGTATCTAATTGCTTGTTGGATTATGTGATTTGCCACAGGATGTGTGTTTGCGTAAGGGGTTAGCTCTACAACCTGTGACTCTCTGCAGTTACACGTGTTACCACTAGATGAAGCTCCTGCTGCTTTGCTTTCTTCTCTCAAGAGAACTTGGTTGGTTACAAGATGACATTGATTGGAATTTAAAATTCATAACTAGGGTTACTCAAAGTTGCTTCGCTCTGAAGGTAAGGCGACCAGTCTTATTTTATTAATTTCTATAAAATTCAGAAAGCTAGGTATTAAAGTGCATATAAATGGCTTTAATCCATTACTTCTCCTGTTGATAACTGTTCATTTAAAGATATATACCCACCACCCCCTTACCTACACTGACTAGATTCATACTGAGTGTTGGCTTCAGGTAAGTACAAGGACACCCATGGAAAGAGGAAGCCTCCTTCCACCTAGATAAAAGCTGGGAATTAGCTTCCTCAACATATTTGCAAAAGTATAACCATGAGCCCACCCACATTTATTTAGCTTACATATTTGTTAGAGGATAACCGGTGTATTCAGAATTTCTACAGAAGAGAGTGGTAGGAGCAGCGATCTGGCTCAGAGAAGGAGCTGTCCAAGGGGCTTGTTTTGTAGCTGTATTTGCATATCAAAAACATGGTCAGGTGACTCTGGAGCATTTAAGGGAAAGAGCTGAAAGAGATGAAGAGTGTTGGATCAGGAAAACCTACACGTAACTGTGTGTAAACTACTCAACAGTCTGACCATCAACCCTGTGGAGCTATTGTAAGGTGATCAACATCGAGCCAGATTGAAATGATTCTCGTTAATGAGGTTGGGGGTCCAGACAAAAGGCCCAGAAGACCCTTTTCAGAGGCTTCAGAATTCTATCGGTGGTGGGAAAAGGCTGCTTCCATTTGCAGTAATGGCACACTATGCAATTGCACCAACCCTCCTGCTTGTTTGGGGAAAAACCAAATTTTAAAGAGGTTTATTCTGAGCCAATATTAGTGACTGTGGCCTGGGGAAAACACAAACCCAAGAAGCCTTGAGTAAGTGGTCCTGAGGTGGTTGGATTACTTTGGTTTTATGCATTTCAGGGAGGTAGAAATTTCAGGCAAAGATATAAATCAACACAAGGAAGGTATATACTGGTTCAGTCAAAACACACAAGATATCTTGAAGTAGGGGTTTATAGGTAGATTCAGATTCAGGGATTATTTAAGTTGCAGTTGGTTAAAGGAGTAAACCTCTGTCTAAAACTTAGAGAAGACAGAAAGGAATGTTCAAGTTAAGATAAGGATATTATGTCAGAGTCAGTTTGCCACAATATACTGGGTCAAAATGACCTGTTTAGCAAGACCGATGGCCTGCAGATGTGACTTAACTCTTGCCTTGCACGGCCTTAGGTCCTGTTTATAATTTGGTATGTTACTGCCACAAACAGTCTGTTTTGTCAATCTTATGATCTCTATTTTAACATTAACGCTGGTCACTTGTTGTATCTAACTCCGAAAGGGAGGGGGCATAATGAGGCATGTCCAACCTCCCATCCTGTCATGGCTGGAAACTCAGTTTTTAAGTTTTTTCTGGGATCTCCTTGGCCAAGAGGGGGTGTACAGTCAGTGGAGGGGCTTAGGACTTTATTTTTAATTTATACACTGAAGACAACTATAAGCCTGACAAAATACAAAAACATCTTTAAAGCATCAAAGACAAAAAAGATAGTGAAGACTTACTGAGCTAAGATTCTAGAGAGGATGGATATTGGAAGAGGTGAGCAAAGGATTCCAGGACGTCCCAGGAGCGTTTGCAGATTTGAAAGGGGAAACTGAGAAGCTGCTTCAGATTTTGACAGACTTGCTGGAGCAGGGGTGCAAAAACTGAGCCCAAGACCAGTGGAGAGTAATGAGAAAACCAGTCCCTGACATCCAGGAGCTGACCTGGCACTCAGAGGCCAGCCTTGGTGTTCTCCTATTGAACATAAACAATTTCATGGAATATCAACATCAGAAAAAAAAAACGCTCAGTGACTCTGCTGGGTCAAGACAAGCTCAAACCAATTGCACAATCATGTCTGAACACAGCAAACGTGAACATTCTCCAAGTCACAAAAATGACCAAAAGTATCCCTAGCCTGACCAATGTGAGTGATTGCTGATTTTACCAAATCCAGCCTAAGCCTTAGCCTAGTCTTCCCTTCTTATTAAGATATCCAATCACAGAATTAACCCCACTGCCTGGGAACATCTAAAAGCACTGCTGCATCAAGCCCTCTCCCAAACCACCTAACACATCCTCTAATGATCCCTTTTTGACACTGTCTTGAGCTGCCCCCAGGGTTCCTCTTGTATGTGTTCTCCCTTGCTTCGATGAGTAAGAAATCCAATTTATTTAAAAGTCAACCACCCACTTTTTACCTAGTTGGATGGTGGATTTTTTTTTTTATTATTACTATCAATATTCTTGAACATCGTGCTGGGACATAGTTAAGTTACTTGGGAACAGTTTGATCCATCTGGATCTTGCTTTTAAGATTTGGTAGGCAGACCAGAGCAGAGATTCATCTAGGACTAATTGCTCCCCACTACTGAGGTAAGGCCTGTCAGTGTTCTCTACCCATTGGCCCATTCATCTGGAGGTTTTCCAGTTTGACAGGTGAGCACAAGCGCTATTTCTGCCTCTGCATGAGCACCAGGCATTGTTATTTCCAATCCTTTCCAGTGCTTCAGTCTCTGGCTCTGTTATTTTCTGCACGTGCATGTGTTGTTTTTTGCGATCAGCTAAATACTCAAGAGGAACCCTTAGCAGTTTCTAAACCCACCCCCCTCTCTGGTATTCATCCTATGAACTCTAGCTTCCTTGCTCTTCCAGCCTCTCAACTCCATCTATTCAACTCGAAGGTCTGCTGGGCTCTGCCTCAGTTCTCCCTTCAAAGCAGCCTGGAATCTCTTTCAAGACAGTAAGCTGGGAAATTACAGAGCTTGCCTTAATAGTTTCCTTCTCTTCAGGCATCACTGTCTTTGGCTGCCTGATATTCATTGTCTTGCAAACTGTCTTTTGTCCATTTTTTTGTTGTTGTTTCAAGCAAGAGGATAAATCAGATACCCTACTCTATTTTGGCCAAAAGCAGAAGTTCTTACAGATTTTTTTTAGTTAAATCTTTAAGTAGTAGGACATCTAAACAATAGTGATTTCATTTAATCAGTTGCTTTCTAGCAGTTGGTTAGAAGCAGAAAAATTTACTTTCAAAATAAAGTATTTAACAAGCTCAGAATGACTCTGGTTTATGTTGCAACTGTATTTCCTGTTTGAAAATGTGTCGTCAGTTATTTAGGTAATCTTCAGTTGGAAAATGACAGAGACACCTGAATTTTTCATTTAGCTATTAAATAAAAGTTTTAATTGTGGTACAATTTCAGCTGTCTAATGTCAGATTTGTTTAATATTCTGTTCTACTTCAACAATGTAAGATTTTTATTGTAGCATTCTTCTGTTTTCGTTTTTAACAAATGCTTTGTGGAAGGCATGCTAAAGATAACAGTTTTTGAAAAATCATCTTTCTGTCAGTTACTGATTTAAAATTCTGAGAATATGCTCTTTTAATTTTCTACTGAAGCTGAATGAGTTTAAAAGAAGCTATAGAATGCATTTGCAAGGTGAATTCTTCCTCCCATCCCTCGTTTTTGTAGAAGGCCTTGAGTCTTTGTACTAGCATAAACTTTCTTTTTTTTTTAAATAAAAATTTTTAAAAACCGTATTATAGACTCTGCCTCTATTTTATTTGAAAATAAACGGAAGCATAGCAATAATTCTGTCAAGTACTTTTAGAGATCCTTTTGAAAAGAAATGAAAGACAAAGAACAGGAAGCCATTTTTTAAACTCTAAGTTGGCTGGCTTGAGAGTGATGAGCATCTAGCATTGACAAAGACCAAGGTGTGACTACCTCGAGGGGAGGAAATTCAACAGCCACACTAGCAAGAATGGAGAAAGAGAGTTGGTAACATTTTATTTGTTAGGACATATTTATCTTGAAATCTCCCCACCTGCAACACACGCAGCATTAGGAAATGATTTTTAAGGCATCTGCGTGCCTGAAAAAATGTCCAACTGGCTTCATTTGTGAATTCTTCAGCTTGCAACACATTAGAAGAAACAACTTTGAAACAAGTCTAAGGTGGAGATTGAGGATAGCTAAAGATGACAATGGAAGACAAATAAAATTTTGATAATAATGGGGTGGCCGAAATAAACTTTGTAGATTACCCACAAGGATTCAAAAAGATATAGCAACTTGGAGTTATTTATTTATTACATCTCCTTTGCCTCTAGGATAGAACTTTATTACAATATAACACAATCACTGATTAGTATTATTATAAAGGTAACTGACGTAAGTCAACAACTTTAAAGTTTATAAAATATTTATAAACTATTTTTCACATATTATCTTGAATTGATTCTGACATTGACAATAATCCTCTGTAGGAAAGTATCATTGTGTCTAATTTGGAGATAAGTGAATTATGAAGATGATTCAATTCTCTTCATTCTAGGTTCATTTCAGCTCATAATTTAAAAAAAAAACTGAAGTCATTAAGATTTAAATCTGTGGGGAACACTCTAAGGGGATGGAAACATTTGTAATATATTTTTAAAATATTTTAATTAAAAATTAATAAAAATCTTTAAAACATTTTGACAATTAACTTTCATCTCTTTGGAAAATTCATGTTAACTCATTCATTCCCCCTGTTTGAGGGCCTGCAATGTGCAGGACACTCTGGTAGGTGCTGGAAAGAGCTGGAGTCCTGGTGTTTGGCCCATAGCCTGAAGGAGTTGATAATTTAAGGAAGAACAGGAAGCACAAAAATGTTGGCCTAAGGTAAGGGCCTGTAGAACTACTCAACGAATGCCTGTGGTCAGGGACTGGAAAGGAAGCATGTGGCACTTCCAGGGTGGCTTCTTGGAGGGGGTATTTACCCTATGATAAAGGGACCCCGGGGTGTTACATAGACACTATGTCACATGGAGTGGCAGCTGCAATAAAAATGAGAAAACACTGGCTCATCCAGAAATGGAAAGTAAACGGATGTGCCTGAAGCACGGAGCAAGTACTGAGCAATCTAAATGCAGCCATCTATTCAGCTGGTATTTATTGGGGGTCTCCCATACGCCAGGCTCTGCTCTGTGCTCTGGGCATCAGCAGCGAGCAAGCAAAGTTGCTGCCTACAAAAAGCTATGTTCTGATGGGGACGTGGGTAAAAAAAATAAATGTAGAGTGAAATAATCGGGAATTGAGAGATGCTAAGAAAAAACATAAAGCAGGCTGAGAGGGCAGAACCTGGGTGGCAGTGGGGTGGATTTAGGGAGGAGGGCTACTGTGTTAGAGCCAACAAAGAGGGTCTCTCTGAGTGACAGATAGTTCAGAGAACCCGATGAAGTGAATTCCCTAAGCAACAAACATCCCAAAACTTACCCTCTTATCAGGAAGAAGAAAGGTTAGGAACCCCTTTTGGTGGGCAACTGTTTCAATAAGCTGTGAAGTATCCGATCTACTCAACTTTCTCTTCCAGGATTCTGTAGCTCAACCCCGTCGCCCTGTTCCTCATTCCCAATCACCAGTTCTGTTCCAACAGGCAAGGGAGAGCTCTGAGGACACACACACATGCACCCTACCTACCCGCCACACGCACTCACAGCTGGGCTGGATCCTGTCACCAAGGAATGTCGCAAAACTACCCCCAGTTTCCTATACTTCCCCTACCTCCCCTACCCCCTGCAGAATTAAATTTCCATGAATAGGCCCCTGGGGCCTCTTCTTCTTTGTCCTCTTTTCCTTGTTTCCTTGGAAACTCACCGGTTTCCAGCCATCCCCCCACACCCTGAGGTGCCCCTCTAACTACACGAAATGTCACTCTGAGCCACAAGGCAAATGCCACTCCCATTCAGCCTTGTGCCTCTGGCCCTAGACTTAGGTTACTGCCTTGCTCTTGTCCCTTCTACTCGATCAAATTTTTCATCCAGGTTGAAATAATAAAATATAAAAAGACGGGAAAAAGTTAAGCTTGAGAGTTAACTAGGATCTAATCATGGCAACACGTGGCGTTGGGCCAAAGCCCAGGTTGCAAACACAAGTGCGCTGCAGGACCAGGCATGTAATAGAAATGTGTGAAGAGGGTCTGTAAGACAGCAAGAGCTAAGCTTGCTCTATTGCACTGAGGAATAGCACTTGTGCGGGTGTGTTGCCTTTTAACAGACTGTGATCTAAACAAACAAAACAGCCGTGGGCTGGCACATAGGCTGCCAGTTGGCTACTCGTGGTCTCTACACTGGGACCTGCCTCTCTGTGTAAATGGAAAAACCGTGGAAAGGTCCTGAGCAGGGGGAGGCATGGTCAAGCAGTAGTAGGAAGGATCGACTGGGTGACATTGTACAAGCAGACTGCAGGGGACAGGGCTTAAGGAGCCTGAAGACCTGTTCGCAAGCCATTGTGAGGAGTGATGAGGGCCGGGACTACTTTAATCGCTGTGGCATTTTTTTTTCCAAGTTGGATAGAAAGAGAGTAAAAAGGAAGAATCGATAGGACTTGCTAACAAATTGGAGATGGGTAGAATCAAAATAACCAGAGGGTCCAATCCCAGATGGTGAAGGAAGGCTTAAAGCAGATGAAGTTAAAGCAAAGGGCGCTGGGGAAAGAGGACATCGAGTTGTTAACAAAACACCCCTGTAAAGACAGACCGTCAGGCTGTTGGAGTTGCAGCACCAGCACTCGAAGGAGAGATCAGAACAGGAGAAACGTGCGGTGGATGAGGATAAATGCTAAACCTGTGCACTGGAAAGAGTAAAGAGATGGAAGAACAAAGAGCAGAGGTTTCACCTTTGCAGAAGGCCCGCATTTGGGCAAGAGAGGAAGTGGAGGCCTGACTGAACAGGGCAGACAGAGAGAGATAGAGGAGATGAGGGTGAGATACAGTCCCCTTGGGCCCAGAAGGCAAGAGGTTACAGACGTGGAAAAGCCAAGGATAATCACCTCTGTAAAGGCCACGGAAGCTGACTAGGAGGCCACTGGCAACCTTGGAGTTACCTTTGGGCGATGGATGGACAGAAGTCAGATTTCATAGCGCTAAGAACATAGCACAGTGAGAAATTCAAGATTGAGTCTTCAAATAACTTGGCAGGAAGAAACATGAACTGGGTTACACTCGGGGATAAGGGGAAGGGGGAGATAAAACAGCAGGAAAAACAGCTGCTGGAGATACTGGAGTCAGATCCTGCCCTGCAGTGGTTTGGCTTCTGCTCTGAAGCCACTTACTGGTACATTCTACAGAAAGTTTTCTTGTGCTTTTTGGAATAAAGCTTTTTTCCTGAGCCCCATTTACACCTACATGATAATGAACCAGCTAGCACTGTAATCAGGAAGTATGTAAAGTTCTGAATCTTAGAATAGAAAGTGAAAGCAAAAACAAACTCCTTAAAATCTGCAACAGCGTGGACTAAGGTAACAAATCAACCTCTCTCTTGGGTTTGTCTTAAAATAATTTTTCGGTGAGAATAATGGCCTAAACCGAAGTTATAGAACTGCCGTATTGAGGAGGTTTTGTAATCTTAGGCGAGGCTCTGGGAAAAGGGGGTGAGTTGGGCATTGCTGTATTGGAAAGTGTGTAAGGTTGAGGATGGGCCTTGATTTAAGACTCTTTCTGCTTAACCGACTCACTCCCTTTTGGAGATCCCTTAGCCTTTCCCAAATGCTTGTTACCATTTTTGCCTCTTCAATTCTGGGATATTTATTTAAGGTGCAGGGCAGTATAACGGAAAGTCCCCTAGACTAAGGGTCAAAGAGCTGTACATCAGTCCAGATTCTGCTTCAAAGTTCCTGTGTGAATCTGGCAAAGTCGTTCACCCTTAGTTTCTTTACCTGAACACTAAGGATTGTACTTACTGGGCTTTAAAATCCTTACCAGTTTTAAAGCTAAGGACTATGTGAATAAATATCAAAGCCTTTCTCTCCACTGTTATCAATAAAATACACTCTGGGAGTGTCTGCCATAAGTAGGGGCAGAACTACCTCCTAATTTAGGCCACAGAATGTGAGTTATGACCACATTAATAATTTAATATCTAACATTCATTACATGCTTCCTATGTGCTAGTTGCTGTGCTGTGCCCACTTCTTTACATGAGTTATTTCATTTAGTCCTACCAACACGAGGAAGGTACAATTATTATACTGTATTATATTATTATGCTGTATTATACTGTATTATAGGTCAGGAAAAATCAGAAACTTTGCCTAAGATTATACAGGTAAGTTTGGTGGAGCTAGTGTTGGGATCTGGCCACTCTGATTCCAAAGCCCAAGAATTAATGAATGATCCATTTTATTTTTTGAAAGCTTCAGAAATTCAAGTTAATAGACCAATTCTGACTTTACTTCTCAGAGGTTCTTGGAACATTGAGCAGTAATTTAATGCTTGTCTTTAAAAGGAAGGAGAAGTGTTATTATTTAAAATTATTGTATTTATTGGTCCTTTAACAATATCTGTTAATCTGCATTAATATTGCAAATTGGAAAATGAAGTAATTGTATAATTACTTATGAAGAAATTTTTAATGGTTAAAAAAAAAAGAAAAGAAAAGACAAAAGACAAGCGTTCATGGGTTTTAATTGGAGCGGGAAGGAGGCAGAGCGGGAGACAGAGTTGAATCACCTCAATTAACTACAGATTTGTCCTAATTTTACATGGTTTGGACTTTTACCCTTTTAGTAGGAGGAAACTGCTTTAATTCTCTTCAGGCAGTAGATGAGTTTGATTTAATTGTGTTTTTAAGGGTACTATAAAGTGAAGAGGACCAAAACAATTTTTAAAATATTTTCGGTTATAATATTATAAACTCAAATTTCATTTCCATGGCTTTTGATATTTTGGGATTTTTTTTTTCTAAATTTGGACACAAAACACATTTATTAAAGCTGTTCATTACATTTATATTCCTATTATCCTTACTAGCAAGGGAAGCCACCTGGCCAACTTACTGACTCCTCTATTGCTTAATAGAATTATTTGCTCCAATTAAAAAGTTCTGCTTTCAGTGGAGCTAACAATAAATCAAAGCATTTGGGTTTTGTCCATTATTATTATTATTGTTATTTATTTGTATAAACTTATGAAATACAAATGTAATTCCATTCCATGCATAGATTGCATAGTGGTGAAATGAGAGCTTTTAGGGTATCCACCACCCAACTACAGTACATTGTATTCATTACATAGTTTCTCATCATCCACCTCCCCTCTGCCCCAGCTTTTTATATAGAGGAAATAAATGGAGGATAAATACCTACCTAGATCAGCATTCTTTACACCAGTAGCCATAGAATAAGGTCATTCAGATGATGTTATTTATTGAAAGAGGTGAAGTTCAATGCCATCAGTAACAATAATAATATCAGGTATCCAGAGAATATAGGACATTCTTTGGGGACTGATTAAGACAAAATAGAGACATATTGCACAGTTTACTTTCAGGCATTCAGGCATGTTCTTAAAATGATGTAACCAAATGTTAAAAACATTCAAGATGCAATGAATTTACACACTTGCCTTCTGCTCACTGCACAGGAATGAGGAGGAAATTCATTAAATGCAATTTTAAAGTAGGGTCCTTTTATTTGAATTCTAAAGAACTTTTATTTGTAATAACCAGATGATAGGTTTTCTTTGTGAATTAAAATCTTTTTCTTCATGCTATAAGTGTTTTTTTTCCTTCTAGATTAAATCCATTTATTGAAACATATTGCTCAGATCCTGTGTGTCATAACTGGAGCTGATGCAGTGCTACAGAGAACTAGAGGAGTAGCCCAGATATTAACTTGTCTTCCAGAGAATGGAGTCAGTGTTCCATTCTTCTGCAATGGTTAATTCACACGGAAAGCCAATATTTAATATTTACATAGGATTTTACTGCTTAGCAGTCATCTTGCCCAAAGTATGCATTTGTTCTCAATTCTCAATGCCATTTAGTTATCAGTCCAGTAAGGATCCTGGGGCTTTCCCAGTAGCCACCAATGGGGAACCGTTTCCTTGGCCGGAGCTAAGGCTCCCCAACACGGTCACTCCCCTCCACTATGACCTTTTAATCCACCCCAATCTCACCTCTCTGGACTTTGTTGCATCTGAGAAGATTGAGGTCTTGGCCAGAGATGCCACCCAATTTATCATCTTGCACAGCAAAGATCTTGAGATCACGAGTGCCACCCTTCAGTCAGAGGAAGATTCAAGATACATGAAACCAGGGAAAAAATTGCATGTTTTGAGTTATCCTACTCATCAACAAATTGCACTGCTGGTTCCAGAGAAACTCATGCCTGGCTGGAAATACTACGTGGATATTGACTTCCAGGCCAAGTTAGCGGATGGCTTTGAAGGGTTTTATAAAAGCACGTACAGAACTCTTGGTGGTGAACAAAGGTAAGACCTTGCTCAGGTCACGTACAGTCTCCTGTGAGGCTTTCCATGTGAGTTACAGCTCTTTGCCAGGTGCTTCAGCAACCATTCAGGAGAAATCCAAGAAACCATGGGGAAGTCAAAAGAAGAGAAAGCTCTGCTATTTTAAGGAAATCACAGTAGAGATGGGAAGACAGGATATGGAGGCATAAACAGCTGTAGGAAAAATAACTAGGAGGAGAGGCCAGTACATGACTGTGGGAAGACAAACATGCATATGTGCTAGAGGAAGGGATGGTCAGTGCAGAGAGGGCTGAAATAGGGAAGGCTTCTCAGAGCAGATGAATCTTGATCTGGGGCCAGAAGGAAACGTAAGCGAGATTGGGGTTGGGTGAGAGGAAGTAAGGCGCACATTGCCCGGAGAATGGCATGACTCAAATCCAGGAGGCAGGAATAAGAAACAAGTCTGTTTGGAGAATTGAGAAATATGGTCTATTTGGTCAGCTCACATTTGTTGAGCACAGGCTATGTTCCAGGCACCGTGCTAGGCACGGAATGTATGGTGGTGGGATATGACGGAAGAGACAACCAGGATGGGAAAATAAAGGACATGGGCAAGGTAAGTGACGAGTGCTGTGAAGGAAATAAAACAAGGTGCTGTGATAGAAAGTGTAGCTGGGGACTGAGACTGATTTAGATGAGTGAGCCACATAGTCTTTGCTAAGGAAGTATTTAAACGGAGACGTGGTTTGGTTTCTTTAAAGAGATAATCGTGAGAACATCTTGCAGCAAGTGCAAAGGCTCTAAAGTGGGACTGATTGAGCAAAGAAGGCCAACGTGTGCTGAGGAGCCTGTACAAGGGGAAGAAAGGGGTCAGATTGTGTAGAGCCTTGGAACCTCTTGTAAGGAGTATATGCTTTTATTTGGGTGCAACAGAAAGTCACTGAGAGGTTCTGATCGGATTTATGCTTTGTAAAGATCAAGTCTATGTTGAAGCCATGTCATAGAGAAGAGAAAGCAGAAGCAGAGTAGTCCTGGTGGGGGGGTGGGGGGTGGTCATTGCAGTAGTTCAGGTGAGAAGAGATGGCAATTTGGGCCAGGCTGGTGGCAGTGCTCAGGAGCAAAGCAGTAGAACTTGGCAGTTATCTCATAGGGTAAAACAAGGGAGATTGCCGACATGCCGGTTATGTGAGGGGAGAGAAAGAGAAGCAGCAAGGATGCTGCACAGAGTGGATGGTTTGGTTCTGCAGGGCCAGGGTCCCTTGGGGAGGTAAGAGGACCTGGCCCAATGCTCTCCCACCTTTTATCAGTTGTATTAATTGCCAGCTAGAGAAACCCAAATATGGCGGCCTAGCCATGCAGAGGCATATTTTTCTCATGCAACAAGAAGTGCAGAAGTAGGCAGCTCAGGTGTGCTGCTCTTCAGTGTCATCCAGGCCCCAGGCTCCTCTGTCTTTCTGCTCAGGCATCTACCACCTTCTCCTAATAATCACAAAATGACTGCTGCACATCTAGGCATCAAGTCCACATTCCAGGCAGGAAGAAAGGGGACATGGAGGAGAGAAAAAGGCAAAAGAAACATTGCCAATGAGTCTGACTCTCTTTACAAAGTGTTCCCTCCCACCGACTTCAAATAGGCCAGAACAAGCCATATACGCCCCACCAAGTCGCAAGAGAGCCTGAAGAAGTAACTCTTTATCCGGACCCATTGCCTTCCTGAGCAAATCGCGGTTCCACTGGAACTGACGAAGGGGAAGGGACGTTGGGTAGGCGACTAGCAGTGTCTACTACGGGTACCTGCTCTTCCCTTCCCCACCTCGGTGCTCACTGCCCCCTGAGGCCTCAAGTGCCCACCCCCAGCCCCCAGCGGTCCACTTAGGACAGCTCTGCCCCAGGCCCATCTCTTTCCCGCTCCCCTTGGAGACGCTTCCGCTTGTTGGAGCCTCCATTCTCAGGGGCCTGTCTCAGGCTCAGCGCGGTACTGGACAGGAAACCCATCCACTCCTTCTCGCTAAGGTACCATGGGAATGGTGATGGCTTTTCTCCTTTTTTTCAAGTGCAAATGCCCTATCCAAGGGACATATATTTCAGGGATACTATTTTGGGAGCTGGGGGAGATTAGAGGGGGAGATGTTTGGCGTAGGAGCTGGAGGACTTTACAGCATGCCTCCCGTGATGAATCGCAGGTTGTTTCTGACTCTTCTTACGGTTAATCAGTCAGTTCTGTTCATGCTCAGTCACCGAGTAGGTCTGACATGCAGGATTATGTCCTGTATCATGTCAATTGAATCTTGTGGATCTTTCTCTCTCTCGCTTGCTCTCACCTCTTCACCTAAAATACACAAATAATTCAGTTGACAATAGTTTTTTTGAGAAGCAGGAAGTCACTACTTTGCATGCGGAGTTAAAATTACTATCGTGTAAGTAGCAAAGAAATGGTTCAACTTTTTGCTTTTTCAATGTAGACTTTTTACAACCTGAATGTCACAATAGTGAAAATGATTCAAGGCACTTGCAATTCCTTTACATTTGCAGTACCTGCTACCAAACCCAAATAAGACCCCGAGGCCCCAAGTGAGTCATTTAAATCCGTAGCTTCATGTTCCCGGTCTGCATCACAGAAATAAAGTGAGCTGAAGTAAAATGTCCTGAGAGCTCCTTTTTTTGACTCCTGGTCCCCTCATGGTCTCATTTGAGCTACTCTATTCTCCCCTCTTTCTCCAATCAAAATCTGGTCCCCAGATTCACTTCTTACTTGAAACTTAAAGTCTAAAGAATAAATATGCAATTATACAGTTTCAGGCATTACCCAGCTATTGGAGGACAGAGATTTGTCAAAGTATCTAGCTATCTGTCATAGTCTGAAGACTGGCAAGCAGAGCGAACTAGAGGTGTCTGGGGGCTTAGGTGCCATGCGGAGACCCGCAGACAGAGACGGTGCAGGAATACGAAAGCCCAGCTCCTTTCCTCCAGTGGGGGACACTGGAAGGTGTAGTTTCCATCCCAGAGCTTCCTAGGGATCGAGTTGCAGCGGGGACTGTGCCTGATGCTGCACCCTTGTCTGTCTCGCCTGCCCTGCTTCCTTCATTCTCTTACCTGTTTCTCTTGGCGGCACGTTTTTTATAAATTGGGGTCTGCTTCTGGGGAACACAACCTAGAGTCTCACTCATATACACAATTATTCACGTGTCTGATTGAGGCCCCTTGGGTTAGAGGCAATACTGAACATTAATTCCCTAGTCTATTTTGAAGTCAAGTTGAAAGCATACGTCCTATTTCAGCCATTTACCAGCTAGGGATCCTGGTAAGGTCACTCAAGTTCTCTGAGCCGCAGTATCCTTGTCTGACAAAGTATGAAGGAAATCATGTAATTAGAGTTCCCGGCATAGGGAATTGCTCATGAGATTTTTCCTTGTTTTCTTCAAAGAGGGAGTTAAGATACATAAAGGTCCTAGTTTGAAAAATCAAATATATCACCTCCAGGTTTGCTACTCTGTTTGCTAAAAGTACAAATTCGTTTCTCTTCTTGGTTTTACATGTGTATTCTGGTTGGGGGTGGGTCTTTTCACAGAACAATTGCTGTAACGGATTTTGAGCCGACCCAGGCACGCATGGCCTTCCCTTGCTTTGATGAACCATTGTTCAAAGCCAACTTTTCGATCAGGATCAGAAGAGAGAGCAGACACATCACGCTATCCAACATGCCAAAGGTATTTCCACTTTCAGAAACGTCAAAATATTGTTCTCAAATTGAGCCTCAGTCTTTTTTTAAAAAAAATTTCCTTAGTTTTTCAGGATTTAAGCCATTAGTTTGTTTTTATTCACTTACATGTTATATAATTATCCCAGTCCTTCTAGACGTTAGTATCTTTCTGTGCGGAGCATTGTTACACAAGGAGCTTTTTTTTTTTTGTTTGCCAAGCAAGGTGATTTATATTTTATTTGTGTTCATACAGAAACAGTGTTCTTTTAAATCAGTATTACTTGGCCAGAGATGAAATTCAGAATGAACTACAGCAGCACTTCTCAAACTTTAGTGTACAGATGAATCGCCTGAGTATCTTGTTAAAATTCACATTCTGAGTCAGTAGGTCTTGGGATAAAGCTTGAAATTCTGCTTTTCTAACAAGCTCCCGGGTAATGCCACTGCTGCTGGTCCAGGGACATTTGCAGTGCAATGACCCAGAGGACTCTGCCAGGCCCCTACAAAATTCGATGTAACAGTCTGTGATGGAACTTAGAAATCCCCCCTTTTTAAATTTAAATTCCACAAGTAGTTCTCAAAATTATTTACAAAAATTATTTATTGTGGTTATGCAACTTTTTAATTGGAAGAGACCTTTGGATACCCTTATCTGGCTTGTGTTAGTACTCACAATGCAGAGCTCTGAAAGACACAGTAGACCCTCATTTGATATTTCCTCACTAATGATGTACTTGCCATTTGTGCTGTTGAATAAAATGTAAAATATTTTCCCCTCGCTGCTTGGAAAGTGGGACAAAAATAGAGGCTGTACTGATGGTGCTTAAGAAAGGCGAATGCCACAGGAAGCAGCCCCGTCAGCAGCAGCCAGCAAATGGCCTCCCTCCCATTTTCCTCTCTGCCCGACACAGGGATTGGCCTCTGCAGATGCAGGAGAGAGATGCATCCATAATCTAGACACTGCATTGCCCCAGATTTCTGTTTAATGCTGGAAAAGGCATTTGCTCTGAAATCCTAGCAGAGCAGACCAAGGGAAAAAGTGGCAACCTTTCGCAGGACCTATAACTCACAGTTTTTCCATGATCAAACAGACAGCAACTTAATTAGCCCTCTCATTTTCAAGTAACAATGATCTGCTACCTTATCTCCAAATCTTCTTTCCAAAAGCATTTATTTCATGGCAGTTTATCATTTGAGTCCCTTTCCCGGAAGCATTTTATTAATACAATTTTTCATCTGAATAATCATGGAGGATAAAGTAAAAATACAGTTAGTAAGTCCTTTTAATTAAAATATGATACAAACATAAATTGCCATTATCATTATCATATTAGAAGCTTATATTTATATCTTTGGAAACCTCCAGTAACTTCTCATGTTTAAGAGAAATAAGCAAACACTTTGAAAATATTTTCTCCAGTCTTTGAATCTCTGCATTGCCTCAGTTGACTGGAGCAACTCTCTGGATCATGCCCTTTTCAGCAAATACTGGTTTAATTTTCTGCTTCTTATGGACATGACCAACCCAGACTTTCATGGTTACCCAAAAAAGGAGAACTGAAGTAATGATACAATCACACTGTCAGAATAATAATTGCAGCACCTAAGATGGGTTATGGCCTAGTGGGAAGAAGCAACATATACTAAGTACACAATTCTCTTAGTTGAGAATACAGGATTTAAGGAAAGTGAGGTGCCACCCAAACGCTAGTAGAGGCAGCATGTCTTTGCACATTTCTTTGTCAACTTCATCTTTTAAGGGAACACATACCTGCTGGTGACACTTGCTATGCAAGTAAAGTTCTTCTGGCATTGAGAAAACAGCTAAATCCTTGTCCAGCATGAGTGTTTTATACTTAGAACTTACATCACCATCCTGGAAGAACTTACACTAAATACCCCATACGCTTCCATTTAAGGCAATGTTAATCTACATGGGTCACTCCTGCTTCTTCGACAAAACTCAGCCTCCATCTGGCGGGGGGTGGAAGGGGGAATCAGAGCAAATAACCGTCTATCTCCTAACCATCTCTGCCGCCCACTTTCCAGTGGCCCAGACTCTCATTTCCCTGGAGTCCTACAGCCTCCTCCCCTCAGCCCTCCACACACTTGGCTAAATGGTTTTGCTGCTGAGTTTTGCCAGAAGACCACAGTCATACCCTGACCCTGGATCCCCACCGTAAGACAGCTTCTCCTCTGCTGGGGGTGGCTATCCAGAGAACTCTGGTTGGATCAGATTCCTAACAAAAAGAGATAATTGTTAGGCAAAATTAATTTGCTCGATAGAGTTAAAAATGACAGCCCTATATATACTTCTCCCTTTCTTTGAGTATTTGGTCAGTGTCTTCACCTTTGTTGGAATTTAGAAATGGATTTTAAATAGAATTCAGTAGAATTAAATTCTGCAGAATTTAATAGCACAAACATTTGCCATCGAAGTAAGCTAGGCAGTTTATGGTAATACATCAAGCTATTTACTCTTGCCAAAGCAAACTGTCGTCCTATCCAATGAATCAAATATGCTTAATAAGGCTTGGTCAGCATTGTCACAAGCCTGACTCCCTGAAAGGGGGAAGGGTGGAGGTGGGGGAGAGATAATCTAAGGACTGTGACCAGTTTGAAGAAAGTGGTGTTTTCAGATTATTCGGTCTTTATCCATTTAGTAGTTAGGGGTGTTGTACCTTGGTGAAGACCATCTCTAAGACAAGCTACCCAGACCAAATGAGGAGAGAATTCAGTAAGGACCCAGTGAGGTTGATGGATGCAGCTGATGAGACTATAGGCTAAAAACTCTCTGCTTCCTCAGGAGATGGGCAGAAGCTTAAATTACTAATGACCTTCTTGGCCTGACTGCTTTCATCGCTGAATCAATGAAGCAAAGATAAAATAAGACTATGACTCAAGTTGTCACACAGCAAGTGAAAGGATGAGCAAAGTCTTTGAAGTCACACAGTCACATTCACATCTCAGTCCTGCAGTGGAACTAGCTGTGTGATCTCTGGCAATTCAGTTAATATTTCTGAGCCTCTGTTTCCTCACCTGTGAAATAACACCTACCTCACACCAATATAATAAGAGAATTAAAAAATAATGTAAAGCCGTTTTGCTTCCTGTTGCCTTCTGCCACAGAGGTTTATTTATCATACGACACAGGGAAAGAGGCCATTCTCTGGTATTTTTATTTAGAAGCCCAGAACTTGAATTTATGCCAATGTTGGAGATTATTGCATTTTAAGAAAATAGAAGCATCTAAGATTTTTTTTGCTCTCAAGCAACAAAGTAAGACTTGGCATTTTTGTGCTTCAGGGATCTCAAAAGCAGCGTGTTGTGCCTTCAAGAGAGTGCAGGGATAAAAGAAAGAGCTCAGAGAGACCACAGAATGTTATGACAGGCCATCGACCGCCCAGAAAGTCATCAAGTGTCCTTCAGAGTGGCAGGTTTCCCACTAACCCACTTGCCGTAAGCCACAGGCCTGATCGTGAAATACTCCAGTTTTCAAATACTCATTCCTTTCTCTTACTGTAGGTTAAGACAATTGAACTTGAAGGAGGCCTCTTGGAAGATCGCTTTGAAACCACTGTAAAAATGAGTACATACCTTGTAGCCTACATAGTTTGTGATTTCAAGTCTGTGAGTGGCACAACCTCATCAGGGGTCAAGGTGAGACTTGAGTTCTAATTTCCTACAGAGTGCAGAACAGTGTCCCCCTGAGAACAATGAGCTTTTCTTTATTTCCTTATTCTCCTTCTTCCTTATTATCAAAGTATTATGCTCATTTTACAAAATAGAGATAGGGAAAAAATTTAATTTCATTTAATTTAAAATTATCCATAATCTCGAGATATAACTACTGATAATATTAGTGTAAGTTTTCCAAATGTTTTTATATGTATGTCAGTATTTGTGGGTGTACATAGTAATTGTATGTACTGTATATTCGTGTATATATATTTTCAAAGTATATGTATATG
The DNA here is from genome assembly GCA_004363605.1 of Indri indri. Taxonomy (NCBI): domain Eukaryota; kingdom Metazoa; phylum Chordata; class Mammalia; order Primates; family Indriidae; genus Indri; species Indri indri. The sequence goes on along the minus strand of RJWJ010014608.1, from coordinate 6,380 downwards.
ATTTTTGCAAAATAGCATATTAACTGTTTTTAACCCAATTTTTATTATGTGATTTTTGCAAAATAGTGTATTAACTGTTTTTAACCCAATTTTTATTATAATATGCCTTAAAAGTTGAATGCCATTAAATATTTTCTATAATATTATTTTAATAATTGCATGGAGGTTCCATCGGATTTTTTAATCAGCATTTAATTTTAGGACATTCGTGTTGTTTCCAACTGTTTTCTATAACTTTTTTTTCTCAGCGAAACAAGGTCTTTAAGATTTGTAGAGTCTTCATGGTTTGCAAAAACTTACAATACCCAATGCTTATCTTGTAGTTAAATTTTTGCAAACATCAGTGGGGACATGAAAGAAATAAAAAAGAACTCCTACCCTGAGGAACCAAACTATAGACATAAAAACATCTTCAAAGAACCATAAAATAATACTTATGAAAAATGGGCATAAAATGGCTATTACAATTTACATACATATTATAGATATGTAGATAGTTATTATGAGTTGCGTGTGTACATACATATCATGGCATCTGTGCATGTAGACATACGTGTGCATAGACATAGATAGATGTGTGGGAGGTGGTGGCACTTTACTTCAGATGACAGGTTCCTGTCAGCCTCCTTGGATTCACATCCCAGCTCTGCAACTTTCTATCTGGGAGATTTGGAGCACTTTACTTAATCTCCATGTGTTTTTGTTGCTTCATCTATAAAATGAAGATAATACACCTTCTTCATAGGGTGAGTATAAGTATTAAATTAGATTCTATATGTAAGCATTTAGGACAGTGTCTGGTAAACTGTTAAAAAAACATGGTGACCATTTACATATTCTCTGCACGAAAGTTTTGAGGAACTTCAGTTTATTCAGAGTATGAAAATGGGTCATGAAATTGAAAGTAGTCCTATGCTTGGAAGCCAAGAAAATTGGAAACTAATTCTGTTTTTTCTCCTTAATAGCTAGTTACTTTGGGGGAGTCATTGAACATATTTGAGCCTTTTGTAGTTTAAAGCAAACTCGATAGAGGGTGGATCCAATAAATTCTTCAGGGCTTTCCCACATAGGTCTACAGACCTATGTTTTATTCGAATTGTGCTTGTGCTCATCATTTTGGAAAGCTAGTTCTCAGCTGCTAGAGTATACCATAAAGATGAACTCAAGTGGATCCTCATGACATGATGGGTTAATATAGCTTGAAAGTTACAGACGAGTGTCTAGGGAGTGGATTATAACAGAAGATGCAGAGTTGTTTGTAATTGTCAAGATTGACTTTTGGAACCTCTTATCCCTTATTGACAGCATGCTTAATGGTATCTCAATACTTTCTTAAAAAATGCAGTCTGCCTTTCTATGTGTGAGGGTTATCAAGAATGGACTTATGTCAAGGAGCTGTCCTTCAAAGACCCCTTCTTCTGATCCACATTTCCCAGGTGTCCATCTATGCATCCCCAGACAAATGGAGTCAAACACATTATGCTTTGCAGGCAACGCTGAAGCTACTTGATTTTTATGAAAATTACTTTGATATCAACTATCCACTCTCCAAACTGGGTATGTTCAAATGCCACATCATTGTCCTTATTTTTGTTTATAGAACTTGTTTTGATTTCCTACCTCTTTATAGTTAATTTAAATGAGCATTGAAGATATTCAGTCAGCCCAGGAAGGAATAATCTGTTCCTCAGAGATAGTCCTTGAGCGTAGAAAAAATTTATGAGAAGCTCAAGTAGTGTTGATCATTTTTCCATTCTTCTATCAGATTTAGTGTTAAAATATCTGCATTGCACTCTTCCCAAGGGTGATCAGAAAGGAAACACACTGGGACACTGGGACAGAAGCCAGGTAGTGGGCCCTAGAGATAGATTGGGAGAACGAGAGGAGGAAAACAATGGCTGCTCTGTATTTGTCCCACAAATCAGGGGGCCACATGCCCAAGAGCTCATGATAAGGATGTTCTCTAAATATTTGTTCACCTCAGTGATGCCATGACCCCCTGTGGCAGGTGGCAAGGCCCCCACCCATCATGCTCCCCTTCTATGGGAATGAAACACACTTCCTCTCATGCTTCTCTTCTGTGCCCCACCAGCACTGTTCAGAGAATGAGTTCTCCATAATATACATATGTAAATATATATGTGGGGAAGGGTATATTCATACCTAATGGGTGTGATGCACACCATCTGGGGGATGGACATGTTTGATGCTCTGACTCAGGTGGGGCAAAGGCACTATACACAACCTAAACATTTGTATCCCCGTAATATGCTGAGATAAAAAATTATATATATATGTGCATTGCATATTAGAATTAGATGAATTTTCTGGAGCAATCTCTATACCGTATTTGTATAAGACCAGAAATCTTTTGTAAAAGTTGCCAAAAGTTTATGTAAACAGATAGTTAAAAACTGTCCCTCCATATGTCATGTATATTGGCCATTGAGATTGGAAGATAGGACTGTGGCACAGATTAAAACAAGCACCACATGTTTTCACCATCAAATTGGCACTCATTTGTGCACATATAGAAGTAACATTCATTGAGTGCTGGGCAGGCGGTAAGCGGGGAGAAGGAGATGAGTAAACTCACACCTAACGAGTGTGGTGCTTGCTGTCTAGGGGATGGGCACACTCGTAGCTCTGACTTGGGTGAGGAAAAGGCAATTTGTATAACCAAAGCGTTTGTACCCCCATAATATTCTGAAATTTAAAAAAAGATTTGGAGGAAATAGATCATTGGGATGTGGTAGTAGATTTTTATATGAGATGATACAGTCTATCTTGGTTTTGATTTTGTATCTTAAAAAAATAAAAGATACGATTTTTAGAATGCTGAAGAACATATAAAAACCATGACTTAAATTGCATAGTTTACATAGATTTGCTCTTAGAGTTTCTGATGGTGACAAAACATTTTTTTCCTTTGAGATGTTAAGATACACTCCTCATCATGTTCTTCCTCCTCTCTCCCCCCAGCTCCCATGAATTTTCCTTGGAGAAGTTAAAAGGGATCATCAAAAGACATATCCAGTGGCTTATTTCTGTATTTCCTGAGTCTCACTATATTGTTAGAGTGCAAGTTCCAAATGCTCTTTAGTACAGATATACTAAATTCAGTTTACTCATCATCCACCTCTGTCCGCTAGGTCAAAAGTCAAGGAAAAATCAGTAACGACCATCAACAATCTTCTGTTGTTCCTGAAAAATGCAGCCTTAAGGATCATATATAACACTTTTTAAAACTGACTGAGAAGAAGCATGCAGCTTAAGAAAAAATAAAGCAAATATAAGAACCTCTAACGGCTATGGGAAATAATCCAACCGCTATAAAATCATCAATGCAATTTAGAAAAGGATTCATTCCCACATTTGAAGTGCTAACGAATGCTATCTTTACTAGTGCTAATTTAGTTTTTGATTGTGTTATAGTCTTTTTTATCCACTGGAATTAACCAGTATTAACTCCAGACAATGTAATTACAAGCCAAGTGACTTGGTTCATTTTGAACTTTAAAAAAAAGCATCTTCCTTTTTACCTAAACAGAACTTCCAAAATGGCCTAGGCAGGAATTTTCTAACCTACATAAAGTCATTGGCAAAGAATGGCAAAGGAAACACACACATATACATGTATATGTATATATACGCGCACACATATAATGTAAGCCAATGTACATTTTACCTGAGCTGCTTAAAGGTGATTATATTGCACTCCCCCCACCCCAAGACGTTCTAAGAGGTAGAGGAAATATCAATGTTGAAAAGAAAATTGAGGTCAGAAAGAATCAATGCCCAGAGTTTTTTTCCTCTAATACCTTAGAAGGACACTTGCTCATGATAGAGGCTGTATATGCTTGAAGTATCAATTGAAATTGACTCCAGAGATTGCTCCCAAAAGGTGTTCTCCTGAAATTAAAATCCTATATCTTTCTCTGTTTTCTAGAAATGAGTTCATTGTATGTTTTGATGAATCTCAAATATAAATTATTTGAATCCTTTTATTTTTAAAGTTTTTCAGCATTATTGATATAAAATACAATATGAGTATTTTTAAATAAATTATTTTCTTGGCAGTAATGTACCCAAAATACTTTCAGAGTTCAGCACTTTCAGGGAAAAATAGTCAAGTGTTAATATGTTGCTTCAGCTACAAAACTATAGTGGTAGAACTTATTGCACTTAATAATGGGTACTGAATATTTTCATTGCAACTACAATATACCATGTCGATGTTAAGATACTCTTGATGTTTTCAGAAGGTCTGCTTATGTGTATTGAAATAACATATTTGAGCGGGGAGCAATCCTGCTTCTGATGTGGAAGCCATAATGATTAAGTATGTTTGTTCTTATTTCTTAGACCTAATTGCTGTTCCTGATTTTGGGTCTGGAGCCATGGAAAATTGGGGCCTTATTACGTATAGAGAAACATCACTGCTCTTTGATCCCAAGACTTCTTCTGCTTCTGACAAACTGTGGGTCACCAAAGTCATAGCCCATGAACTAGCACACCAGGTACTGGCACTCATAACATTTTCTCAGAATCAATCCAAAAGAGCATTACGCAGAACACCACCAATCTTCCTGAGACAACACAAGATCATAACATTTTACTTCTAGAGGGGAGCTTAGGGATTATCAAACCCAACACAGTATGTCAAGTAGCAGAGCACTCAGTCTCTAGACTATGGGACTCATAGGAATTTTATTACAAGAAGAGTAGGCACTAAATTTATCCTCCAAAACTCTTCAAAGCAAAGCCTTCAAATGTCCTTTGGGGAAAAAAGGATGGTAACTATGCACACACATAGAGCACAGAAATGGAAACCCTACAAATAAAGATTTCTACTAAAAATAGTTCTCCTTGTACCCCAGCATTCCAATCTAGGTCAAAATCAATCTCCCTTCCGTTGGAGCCTGTGATTATATGGCCATAATAAATACTTCCAGTCAAGTATGCATGGGCTGCTGACCCTGGGCACATTACCTAACTCTCTGAAGTTAAGTGTTGCCATCTATAAAATTAAGCTAATAATAGTTGCTACATCATAAGACTGTTTTGAGGATTACAGATAAGGAAAGTATCTGTGCCTACTGTACAGTAAGCACTTGATAAGTGTTGGTTATTAATGATGACAACAGTGGCGACTACTACTACTACTACTACTACCACCATTTCTTGCAGAATAAGATATCTAAGGACCATCTATCTATCAACACTGCATTACATACAAATATGGAACTGTAAAACTGGGTCTATAGATATCAGGTCTATTTCCACTCCATTTCACTTCTGAAAACTCTGAGTAATGCAGTGAATTATTAAAGGCGCCAAAAATTCTCTTTCACCATGTGGGCAAATGTCATTTTAGAAGTTGGTAGAATCTCTTATTTAAAAAATTTTAATGTCATCCTTTATCATCACCATTATATAAGTTGTTTTTTTAACTCAGCGAACTAAGTACCAGTGACATAGGGAGCCACACTCAGCACTGTACTTCGAGAACATAAGGGCTGCTTCCTCTGGTCCAGAATCTCCCCACTGGCCCATTTTAGGTGTTTTGATCATTAGTCACCAGCACTTAACTGAGTCTGGGGATTTCTAATCTTTCTGGCCAATGTTTGCAGGGAAACGGTCTGAGAGCTCTACCTCTGAGGCTCCACGCTCCCTCTGGGCCTTCGTCTAATAGCTTCTCTTTCATGGAGACACAGAGTCTGGGGCTGAAGCAACAGACAGCATTGGAACTTTTGCTTTGACTATTTTGTCTCCCCATTGATGTCCATATAACCATGTCTCTCCTCTGCACATACCTGGCAAGTATCCCCCAATGCCAACCGTGTGAGTCAAGGGTCCTTAGCATAGCAGACCAGGCCCCCGTGACCCAGCCCTCTTCATCTCTCCAGCCTCATCTCGTACCTTACCATCTGAAACTACCTGCCCTTATCTGAGCATGCCAGGTTGTACCTCCCCTCTACGCCTTTGCTCCTGCTACCTAACACCTCAGCGTACCTGAAAACCACTTGCAAAGTTCGGGAAATGAATCACTTCCTAACTGTCGTACATCTCTCCCAGAAAAACTGATTATTTCCCTCTAGAATCACCTCTGCCCTTGGCAGATAATTGACCTTAGCACCTATAATACTTCACTGCATGTTTAATATTTTTCTATTAGTTGGCCTCCATCATTTGTATTGAGGCAGTGGCTATATTATTACATACACAACTTTGTATTTCTAACATATGGCATGGTGTCAGAAACGTAGTAGGTGCTCAACAGATATTTATTGAACAAATGAATAAACTGTTCTTACTAACTGGTAATAAGACCAGAATCAGTTCAACCTGTACATCTCATATTCACCAATTCTCAAATT